>JAVQJF010080466.1:0-25748 GCA_036023855.1 Gadopsis marmoratus | reverse complement strand
AGCACTCACCTCCAGTGCTGGTGGGTAACTCTGGACAGCCACACAGGTCACCTCCGTTCTCCAGCTCACAGGTGAAGTTTGTGCAGATCTCTCCTGCACAGGGGTCGTAGATCCATTCTGCTAAAAACAGGTCCACACACAATGTTAGCTGTCACACACAATGTGGGCATCAAAATCAGTAAATTGTAGTAAAATTGTGGCTTTAAACATGCTCGCGGTGCCCTTACAGCAGTTCTCTTGGGTGATCCACTTGGTGGTGAGGGTGCCCAGGGATCGGCAGGCCTCTGCATAGGCTGCCAGTGAGCCACAGACCTGGGCCTTGAAGTGGTTGTAGCAGCCATCCAGGTAGCAGGACTGGTAGAAGGGCCGGGGATCCAGCAGGCCGTGGCACGGCTGGAAGAAGCCCTTCAGCTGGGTGAGCTTCTGGCAGGCATCTTCACCTTGCAGCGCCGCCACCGCCGTGTTGTCACAGGACTGAGCCAGGGCCACATACTGGGTTTCATCACAACTAGAGGAGAAAGACCAACATACACCTGTCAGTTCATTTATTATTAATGAGAAATGCTTGTCCAACAGGTGACTCGCTAAGATAGTGGGCAAAAAGATGTCGTCAAGTCAAACTCATATAAAAAGACTGCTGGTGAACTTGAGTACATGCACCTTAAAGCAGTCCACAAACCTTCCCTGTACAGATGGATAAACAAAGTACCATACATATTTTTAAAGGGACTGCACCGCTCGCAGTCTCTGAACTGACAGGCTGATGCATAGCAGCAGAAAAAGCCTCTACCCAGCCCTTATGCACAGCACGCTAAGCCTCGCTCACGTGGTCCACAATGCCATTGTATCTGACGCAAGATCAAGTCCAGGTAATCCGACAATATGAGCCAATTCCTGCGGGTAAATGTGCCAGCCTGTCGGCCCAAACTAATGTCAACGAAGCAACATTAGCATTAATTTGGGAGTCATGTTAGATGCTAGATGTTCCACTTTCATCACCAGCTAGTCGCTAACTTTGTCATTTTGAGCTGGGCAGGTCGCGTGCAGAGATTTTTCACAGAAAGCAGCCGTCTGTTGTTGACGGGAGTGGGGTTTGAGGGTAGTAAAGCCAAAACAATGTGCTAAAAGAGGTTAAAAGAACTGTAGATTTGGGGGGGGGGGTGAATCTCTGTCGGTCTGTCACTATGACAGTACAAGTAGTCATTCTTAGAATAAAAATGCTGATTAGTGGAGCTTTTTTTGTAATGTTTTGCATTTTGAGGATGTACATTTCCATGCACGTACATCGTGTACAATATCTTCCTCCATGGCTGTAAGCCTCACCCACCTGTTCTGCATACCGTTGGTCTTCCAGCTCTGGGCCAGCTCCAGGGCGCTGACAGCCGGCTTGCCCCTGGAGGTGATGTAGTCGTCACTGGGGTCTCCGTTGAAATTCCCACAGAGGCCGCACACTTTGTTCTGAAGCCGCTGGCCCATTGTGATGCTAAGGGTGTTAAAGTGGTTATATCGGACCTGGATGTCCTGGGGTGTGTCGATGACAATGAAACCTTCGGATGCGGACAGACGTGTCATCAGCCCAGTTAGAAACGGTACGGACACTGGTGTACCATTGACCTGTGAAGACACAGGAGGTGGACATCTTTACATATCTGAGATAGGACACGGGGACACTTTAATTTCATACAGTATTTCACGTCCTTACATCCTAAATTCAGACATTGCTCTGCTGTTGATTAAGGTTTGACCACTGTGCGATTTTGTGGCCTCTTTTGACTGCAGGTGATGATCATGAATATAATGTGACGATAATAAATCTGAAAGTTTAACTCTCTAAATATTTAGAACACTAAATTAATTAACACGTATTATCAAGTAGGTAACATAACATAACACTAATACATACATTTGTGGTAGTCCAATGTTGCATGTAGCAGAAGAACATTATTTACACCACAGCTCTGGAGAAATCTCATTACCGATTGCCCGCATGGTGTGCATTATTTTCAGATAACTACTTGGCCCCGGAGTAGTGCCCTAATTAAATTGATATTTAATTAGCCCACTATTTAACAGCAGACGATACTAGTTTCAGTTGTTACTAGCAGCTTCTCCTTGCTGCTTTTTGAAGTAGAGAAGTAAGCAGGACTGTAGATTTGGGTGTCATCTGCATGAAATGATTCCATATTCACCTCACTGAGTGGTAGCATTTAACAGAAAAGAAAGGAGATGGCCCAAAGCAAGGAATGTGACACTCTGAGCTGGTGCTGTAATTACTGCATTCTGGTCAACATGACCTGAGCCACTTAAGTGAATTACCAACATAGTTCTTAAGGTAACTGTTGCGGTCAATGGCTCACTAGGATCAAGCAGGACTAAGACTCCTTGAGAGCCAAAATTAAAAGCAATCAGCAAGTCATTAACTACCTCTGTGAGTGCACTTTCAGTGGAATTAAATGACCTAAAGCCTGAACTGGAGGAGCTCTGCCGGGCTATTAGTGATAATTGGTAAATTGGACTGCGAGAACTCTTTCAAGTATTCTGGCAAGAACGGGGAGATATTGAACTGGATCTGTTTGTTCAGTTTCAAGAGGAGACGTTTGAGACAGGAATCTATGATAGCAGACGGCACACAGGCCTGCCCAGGAGAAAGTTTATCAGAACTTTTTCAGGTTGATGAGGGCAGTGAGAGTGAATGCTTTATTGTCAAACATGAGTATACATTCGCACACACATGCAGTTGTGTCCCACGATGAAACTCGTCCTCTGCATTTAACCCATCCTTCCTCCTGAGGACAGCTTGGAGCAGTGGTCAGCCTTCAATTCGGCGACCGGGGACCAAGTCTGAAGGTCAACAGCTATACCTCCTGAGCCACAGCCGCCCGTAACTATAAGCAGCACCTTTCACGTTGCATGTAGTTAACTGATCTATTGATTAGAGCAGCTTTAACGATTTGGCAGGACTGAAGTCTGAAATGCAAGTTAGTGAGTGACCATTCCAGGTTTGCTCAACCGTTACCAGGTGACAGACAGGTAGTGATAAAGTAGGTTAAAGTTTGTAAAGTCAGGAGTAGGGGTTTCCTGTAACACGAACTGTGGAACTGATCCATTTCAGAATCAATGTAAAGTGTTCAAACTACCGAGTAGAAATGGTTAATCGGAAATTTCCAACATTTCCAACAATGGTCCAACGCTTCTCTCACCTTTACCGTGCTGCCAGAGATGAGTATATTCTCCTCATTGATGTAAAGGTAGACGTGAGAGATGGTGGTGAGGTTGGGTGTGCTCCATTTATCAAAGTTAGCGATGAGCTGGAAGGAGAGGTCAGGCAGCTTGTGGCAGTTTGTGGACAAGACGAAGGAGCAGGAGGCCGGGAGCCGCAGCGACGCCCCATCGAAGGTCCTGAAAACCCCACCGCCAGAGGCCACGCAGTGCTGCGAGCGCCGTGCAAAGCAGCCCCGCACGCCGTACCGCAGAGTGCACTCTTCCTCTGCCTTGCAGCGCCTCGGGTCGCACTGGATCAGGTTCCGTCCAATGCACTGGCAGCGTTTGGTACAGTCACTGTTCCAGAACAGCTGTTTGGGCTGAAATGAAGAAAGATTTCTGTTCAAATCAGAGCTGAAACATTGAATCAATTAAGTGATTACTTGACTGGGAGAAATAAATTGTAACTATTTTGATAATAGACAAATCATCGTAGTTACTTTTTAAAGCAAAAATACTGTATTCACTTGTGATAATTTGTTGCTTTTCTTTATCTCATTCAATGGTAAACTGAATATTTTTAGGTTTTGGAGTAGTGGGAGGGGAAAACTAGCAAATAAATAACAAGAAAGAAATTGTGATGGGTATTTTTCTATACTTTCTGACATTGTACAGCCCAAATAATGACTCAATTAATTGAAAACAATAACTAAAAGATGGATCTATATAAGGTTTGTTTCCCATGACAATTTCATGCAAAATGTGTCCCAATTAACATTAAACTGAAAAACATTTGTGCAAAACTCACAATTTTCATAAATAACTTTCATTGCAGCTTGGTAATATCAGTATCAAAAAATGTTGCAATCACTGTTATATGTATATGGCACTGACTGGCCAATGAGGACTGGCCAATGAGGACCTTTAATAAAATGCCACTTTTGGCTGCATATTAAGTTTTAGTCTATGTAGTGCTGGATGTGAGACTGACCTCATAGTACTTGCCATCAGTGTAGCAGCCACAGTTTTGAGGCAGGATGCAGCTCTTGCCGTTGAGCACGTAGCCCTGGTCACACTGGCAGCCCTCCACACAGTCCTGGCTGCAGTCCCTCTGGCCGCGGGCTGGGGCGCACTGGGGCGGGCAAACCGACATGCACCTGGAGTAATGGCTGTTAGGTGGACAGCTCTGGACTGGGAGCAGGCAGGTTGGCAAAGATATTAGCTAACGATTGGCCTGAGTACGTTGTACACGTAGGACATTTTCCAGCGTAAATATGTGTTGATTTTTTGGGGGGTAAATAGTTGTGGACAAGCGTTGATTGGAGATGTGCTTGTCCACATTTAGTGACTCTGCGGGAGCTGTTTAAAGGAGCAGCTCAATATTTTGGGAAACATGCTTATTGCCTTTCCTTCTGAGATCGAGTTGAGAAAGTCAATATCTACTAATACTTTCACATTAAGTATGTAGCTGGAGTCAGGGTGTGGTTAGCCTAGCTTAGCATAAAGACTGGAAGCAGGGGAAACAGCCAGGCCCCATCCAAAGTTCAAGAACATCCCTACCATCACCTCTAAAGCTCACAAATGAACAGGATTTAAATGGATCCATACACAAACAGAAATGCAAAACAACAATTTGTGTAAAGGGGGGGGTTATGTGATGGACCTATTTCTTGACTAACAGCAGCCGCAGTGATTGTGCACAGTGTTTACATCCCATTTGCTTATATTACTGTTTCAGCCAAATGAATGACGTTCTTCATGAGTAGATACCACTAGAGAACATGTATTTTTTTGTAAAACAAGGGTAAACCTTTGCATCACTGCTCACATAATCAAAGTACATGATGAAGTTAAGGTGAGCGAAGACTTGCACTCACCACACGGTGTGTCACTCCTCCAGCTGGTAACAGGCACCCCTTGGGTCTGACAGGTGCCGGCATATATCTGCAGCCAGTTACAGATTGTATCCTGAGCTCCCTGGTCCAAGCAGGTGTCCTGCAGGCAGCACTGATAAAAGAACGCTGGCGCCACCTTGCTGTGACAACGTGCAAACACACCTCCTCGATCCACAATGAGCCCACACAGCCTCACTGCCTCAGGCTCCACAAACACATACAGTCCATCTCCAACGTGGAAACGCATGCCGGTGTTGACTTCATTTGCCCCGTTGTCTGTGCCCATGTTTGTGTTGGCATCAGCCACCATGAGGGGGGCATCATTTAGCACGCTTTTCTCCCCCAGGCCACAGCGTGGGCAGGAGTCTCCGCAACCCACCTGGCAGAAGGTGTCCCTCTCTGCCCAGACCATGCCCCAGTCAGTCGTGGTAAGGGTGGGTGGGGATAAGGGCAGGCCCTGGCAGAGGCCACAGGAGGCGTTGTAGAGGTCACGGGGCAAAGTCAACAGGAGGAGAGTGTTCCAGTCAAAGGCCACCTTCAGGCCAAAATCGGTCTCCAGAATGAGCTGCATGCCCAGGGTGAAGATGTTGACCTTCCCTGGGCCTAGCTTCAGAGGAAGGTACAAACGCTCCTTATTCACCTGAGTGAAGAGAGAGTCAGTAAAACGGGTTCTAGTTTGAACAGGTTTATCTGTTATTCTAGTATGCCCATCAGCTGACGCACACACACACACCCACACACACACACACACTCCTAAAGAAGCATTTTAGCACCAAGTCATAGCTTTTAATCCAACTGACCTGCATGTTTTCAAAGAATGTGGGGAAATCCAGGTGATGAATGGATAACATTAAGACTCACTGAAAGAGCTTCTATGTGTTTCTCATATAATCAAATTGCATAAAAGAGAAAGAGACAGAAACCGAGAGAATGAGAAAAAAAACGTGTGTGTGTGTGTGTGTGTGTGTGTGTGTGTGTGTTGGGTCAAGTGTGTCATTTCTATTCCTCCTCAGATCTTTTAGTCAGTTTGTGAACCCGGTCCAAATGTCGCTCAGGGTCGGGGTTTTGTCTGAGCCAAATCCAGCCCGATAAAAGATGCCCATTGAAATTAAATCCACCTTAAGCCAATCAAAGAGGAATTCACCCTCTGCCTGGTTATTCTATCGGCTTGATTAGAAATAACATGTCCTCACAAATACAACACTACACACAACTATGACCTTCATGGGTTAAGCATAAAAGTGGTGTTAAGACACAAATATTCCCTAACATATGACAATATATAATCATGGATCGTGATTCATTTAATGTTCTGCCTGTTCATGCACTCACCGTGACAGTGTTTTTGTAGCTTCGAGACACTTCAATCTCGTACTCGTAGACCTCCAGCACAAAGCCCCTCACCCAGATTGCCTGGCCTGTGTCCCTTTCTTCATTACGAGCTGCCAACTTAAATTGAGGAAAAGCTCCGCTGATGGTTGTGTGGCCCATGATGTCTCTCCCACAGTTGGTGGTGGCCATCCTGAGAGTACAAGAGCTCTGCAGCTCAAATGGTATGCCACCAAATGGCAGAAAATGTCCATAACCAGCTGCCACACACAGGGCCTCAGTGCGCGGCTGGCAGAAATACAGGCCGTCATTCTCCTGGCAGTACTCCTCAGCGTTACAGGGTGCGAGCTGACAGTATACACTGTTGTCAGAGCCATTGCAGTAGCAGCGCTCCTGGCACTCCCAGTCTGTCCAGAAAGTCTGATTAGTGGCCAGCTGGCGCCCGTGGCTCATACAGCCACAATCACTGCGTGCCACACACAGGCCATCGCGTAGCGCAAAGCCTTCCTCACACTGACACCCTTCCTGGCATGGCAGAGGGCATGGCTCTTCAGGTTCATCCAGGCTGGCACAGGTCAGAGGGCAGGCAGTGGTGCACTCATCAAAATGGCTGTTCTCTGGACAGGGAAGAGCTGAGACAGAAGACCAAGATAAGACACAGCAAGAGAGAAGCAAAGACAACCGCCAAATCCGTATTGAGAGTACTCCACCAAAAACCTTTGTTTCGAATACTCAAATACTCACCCGCTGTAGGATTCAACGGTGGCTTTGAAGAGTTTTAAACTCATCCCTTGACAGCAGCTGTAGATAGCTTGGACAATGGATTCCACTGGTGACCAAATTTATGCCAAAAGTGTAAAAATGTCCGTGTTCTCAAACCACTCCTTCAGCACGTTTCACCACTCAAGTGTCCATATGTTCAGTGTCATTTTTCTTATTTTTGTCAAAATATGACTAAATACAAAGCTTTCCTTTGTCGCCAGCACGATTAGCGTTGTACCCTTTGTCAGACGAAACTACATTTTCTAAGTGAGCTACAAGCAGAAGCAGTGAATTAAGCCACATTTTAGAAAATATTTGGTAGTTGGGAGCATACTGACTAAATAAATGATCAGCTGAGAGGTGGATTATGCTGAAGGAGTGATTTGAGAAATTTCATGTGGACATTTTGAAACTGGGTTTGCGAGTAACTGTTGTGAATCCATGCTGACTGCAGGCTGCGAAGGAGTGCACTTTCAGAGCCACTTCTCAAGTCTACAAGGCATGAGTGATAAAACAGGTTTTTGGTGGAGTATACCTTTAATAGATAAATATTAGTGCAACACTATAGAGCAGTGGGTGGAATGGAAATAAAGAACAATACCGTTGGACCTTTTTCACAGCAGACATTTTAACTTGCTAAACACAGGTGTGACTTAAACTTCTACATAGCTACATTACATTTGAATGATTGCTTGAACAGAGCCATCTTCATTGTTATTAGTTCCACTTTGCTTTGACATGTCAAGAGATCCAATCTGATTTATTTGGAACTTTCAAGGCTTTCAAGATTAATTCATTATGAGTTATTTCGAAAGTTCAATTTCAATGTTTATTTCAGAAATTTCAATTTGGTGTTTTCACATGAATCACTTATTGTTTTGGCCTCCAAAGGGGGGAGAAAACCGGTACTATAATTTGGGAACCACTGCTGTAGAGGAAGTTAAATGTGAAAACACTGGTATGTTTCTGCATCGAACTGCTGGCTAAGATTCTTTTTTAAAGAAATATCCTTCCCACCAAAGTCAAAACGTTGTGACAAGAAAAATGTGCTGTAGACAAGCTTGCCTGATAAGTTACGACATAGTGAGACAGATTCCGAGTTGATTGAAGGCACATATTTCTGTTTTTTGGTAGAGCTAGTCTACATGTTTACCTCTGCTCTGGACACACAGAGATGATCTTTTCGTCTCAATCTGCCTGTTCCTTCAAAGTAAATCTATATCTACTCACGGCAGTTGGTGGCGCTCCTCCAGGAAGCGAGGCCTACTTGAGCATCCTGACAGGCGGTGGCATACGCCTGCAGTGAAGAACAGAGGGCTGAACGATTCCCTTCCTTTACACACATGTTATACAAGCAGTTCCTGAAGAATGGCGAGGGGTTGACCACTGCATGACATGCCAGAAATGAACTATTCCCCAGGTCATTGATGTTGCCACACATCCAAGGACTCTGGTAGAGACGCAAGCCTGTGCACATTCGATACAGGTCATCACAGTCACCATTACAGGTGAGGTCATCAGCAATGGACTGCCAGCCCTCTGTGAACTGTTCAGTAGACTCCGCCAGGCGTCCATTTGGAAGGCGAAGGTCATCAGTGGAATTGCTATTGAAGACACCGCATAGACCACAAGTAACATTATAGAAGAGGGTGGAGAGGGAGATGTTGAGGAATCCCTGCCGTGTGTAGTGGACACGAAGCAGACCACGGGACTCCACAACTGTAGCATTGCCTGGTGCTCTGTAGATCATCATTGTCTCCATTGGATGGACATATGGGAGCAACACTAGTTCACCATTCACCTGGAACACAAAAAGGTGTCATAGCCGTAGGTTTATAGACAACCAGCTGATTATAGACAACAAAAAGGTTTTTGCTCTGTAGAGAAAAAAACTAACCTTTACTGTATCAAAATCTAGCCCTCCCATCTGAGCTTCCAGGTTAGCCACTGTAACTATCACAGGTCTTTTGTAAGTAGGGCCTTTGTTCACCAGCCTCCTGCCCATCTTCACCTCCACAATTGAGCCATTAGCTGGCACTGCACCACACAGCTTGAGCAGGTAGTAGGAGCTGTCATCTGGGAACAGCAGGAAGGTGCCATCGAAGGAGGATGTCACTGAGTTCTGGGTGATGGAGCACACTCCCTCTCTGCGAGGGTAGCAACCCAGCAAGCCCACCTCTGCCACACACACCTCACCTTCCTTACAGGACTCGTTGAAACAGGACACTTCCCCAGAAGGCCCGCAGTTGCAGCGGAGGGTACACTCACCTTCTTCACCACTGGGGCCTGCCCAGAAGGTGTTATTAAGGGGGTAATAGAGGCCGTTATGCTCACAGCCACAGTCTTCATGATGTACACAACGGCTGCCGCTGAGAACATAGCCTTGGTCACACTGGCAGCCCTCAGTGCAAGGGTGAGCACAGTACAGGGGAGCAGTGAGGTCTGAGCAGGAGGCTGGGCAGGCACTTGTGCACACTTGGTATTGGCTGAACTCCGGACATGACAAAGCTGAGAGCCAGTAAGAGAGAGAAGTAATTAGGCCAGACAACACAAGTAAATTAATGTAAGATGAAGAAACTGTGTAAACTGAATCTTACCGCAGAAGGTGCGTGATCTCCAGGATCGTATCGTGACACCAAGGGCCTGGCAGGCCAGGGCATAGGCCTGGATGGCCTGGCAGAGTGTGGTGATATTATCCCTGTTGCTGCACATATCATATACACAGCTATATACAAAGGCTGTAGGGTCCACTACAGCTCTGCAGTCCCTAAAAGGTCCATCAGTTTTGTTGATGATCCCACAGTAGTCTGAACGAAAGTAGAAGGCTTCTGTAAGAGGGTCACAAACACTGCAGTTCTGTGTGCAGCCATCTGTGCACCTCCAGTCTACGTCCTCTGCTCTCCAGCTGCCCCCTAACTCCACTACACTTTCTGCTAGAGAGCCGTCAGGAAGCACAGGATCATCAGCGGGGTCATCATTATAGTTACCACAAAGGCCACAAGTGTTGTTGAAATAGGAGCTGGGTAGGGAGATGGATGCATAGTGTTGGCCGTCATAGGTTACCAAGAGTCCAAAGTCTGTTTCTAAAGCAATGGCGACGCCAGACTGGTATACCCTGACAGCACCAAGCTGGAGTTGGACCGGTACAGTTTTCATCAAGCCATCCACCTACAGAGAAGAACAGAGGAACAATCGGAAAAGGGTTAGGGTTAGAAAAACGGATGATGGTAGAAAACCATTGTTAATATATGCCAAATTAGAATACAGTCACTTTCTTCCTATAACAAAACTTTCATGAAAGGTGCATACTGGATCATCAGGTTGTACTTGATTGTTAAGAAAAATCCAGGTAGATATATCCAAGAGGTTATGATTTATCTTTTTATTCCTCAAACCACTCTTCCAAGGTGGTCAAAGACAGACTTCAAAATCAAACTTTAAATGCAACCACATAACCTGAATCAACGCTTTTGCATCAGCCCAACCAAGAAGTTCAGAATGCAAATATTGTGATAATTCCCAACATATATAAAGGGGTCCAAAAATTCTCACCTGGACTGTTCCTGAACTGCCTTTGGGTAACGTGACTCGGTGACCATAAACATCCACTGTGACATCTCTAAGCCAAGAAACAGAGGCAACCCCACGGTTCTCATTTTTGGCCTCCACGCTGAAGAAGGGCAGCCCTGCCACCTCCCAGCAGGGCCGAGCCAGTAGATAGGAGCAGGTTCCCTGGAAGTGATAGAGGAAGCCATCGAAGGTGTGGTAATGAGGGTCGCCAAACACCACACAAGTGCTGGTGCGGGTCGGCTGGCAGTAGAAGGCCCCTTCCTGCTGCTCGCAGGTCTCCAACTGCCCGCACGGAGCCTCTTGGCACTGCACCTTGTTGTCAATGTCAAGGCAGCGGCATCGCTGTAAACACTGATCAGACAGCCAGAAGATTTCCCCTCGTCTGTAAAAACGCCCTGCAGACGATGTAGGAAAGACAGAGGGGGTATTTACAAGTGCAGTTCTGCAAGCAACTGAAGCATTTCATTCCATCGACTGTTCTTAGTGTTAAAGAAGCTGTAGCTGCTTTGCTAAAGAGACACCTGTGAGGACATAAGGATCAGTGTTTGATGTTTGAACTTGCCATTGAAGCTGCAGCCATTGGCGGGATCTATCAGTTCAGTGTCTACGCGGAAGAACCAGCGCCCGGGGGTATTTACATTGGTTGTCTGTTCAATGTTCACTACATCATTTGACCGTGATCCTGGCAGGTTGAAGAAGTGACCAATGTCTCCTCCATTAAAACCTGACTGAAAAGGGGAAAGGTGTGAGGGACGTGAGGTGAAACGTTTATCATATCTAATGGAACAGGATTATCATACGTTATGAAAAGATCTCAGGGACACTGTGAGAATACCTGAGCTGTAGTCCCACCCAGTCCTGTCAAAGGGTCTCCACCACTGGCTGTTCCTGTGCTCCATGTGATTTCTCCATAGTTGAACATACTGAAGGACACCACGCCATCTGAGATTAGCACAGTTTGGAATGTGTTCACCTTTTAATCAAACAAGAGGATTGAAATAGTTTTACAAAGAGGAAAAACACACATATACATAAAACATAACAAACAAAAAGGAATACCATAATGGAGAATGATTTCAACAAATTCAACAATTCAAAAAAAAATTAATAAGTAAATGTCTGATGTATACAAGCAAATACTCAAATATATGCTTACTGGGCAAGTGGAGAGGTAGGTCTGAGATTTCTAGTTTTTTGCCTAGCTTAGCAAAAAGACTTGAAGCAGGGTGAAACTGCTAGCATCCAGCAAGAGTGAAACAAATACATACAGCTTCCAACAACACCAAATCAGTTTTATTTACATGTTGTTAATGTAACTCATGGTCAAGGCAATTGCTTGGTTATACGTTACATTGATCCAGCCAGCACCTGTACACAGCATCACATGGGAGGAGGATTTATGGATAGATACGCTTACACAGGTGAAAAATGCAAAACTTGATTCAATCATACTGTATATATATTGCAAACATTAGATCGATAAAATTCGTCTCCATTCTAGTTTGCTGGTGAGTTGTAAAAAACATTTAGACACTGAGCTAAGGATGTGTGTACATAGGAAGTGTGTCTTTTCATGTTTCATAGGTGCTTCAATTCAACAATCTGGACATGGTCTGAAATAAAACAGCTTTGAAAATGTTGGATGGCATTTTTATTTTTTTCTCTTGACCTGGGCTAGCAGTTTCCCCTGCTTACACAAGTGTGCTATACCAAACTAAACATCCTGGAACTATCTCCATAATGGATGCACAACTGACCTTCTCGCCTGACACAGTGTAAGACAGTAAACCAGTGTATTTCCAATATGAGGAGTGTTTCTTAAATAACACTGCCATTTGTGACTGTTGCCTTACGTGTGACCAAGATATTTTTACGCAGAGTTTGGACTTTACCGGGGTTGTCTGGCTTCCTCCATAGAAGGTGACTTGGTGCCATGTCGAAATAAAGACCCAGGTGGCTGTGAAGGTGGGCATGTTTTTGAAGTACTTCCGGACATCTTGTGTTGCCCTTTCCAATATTTCTGGATCGGTCGACTCTCGGTAGTACACATCTCCGCGGATGCCGTTGTGCACATCTGCCCAAAGTGGGGCGATGAATGATCTGCTGTCACTCAGGGGAAAACCCTCTGGCGTGAACTGGCTAACCTGCACGTTGAAGGAGATTACGCCATTGTTGTTGACCTGTGAACAGAAGAGACAGGGTTGCATTTCAGCATCACGAACTGTAATAAATACTGAATATAATTCAATAACTTATTTTAAGATTGATGGATTACAGCTTTACAGCTCATACAGCAGTATGAGAGTTTTGATCAAGGCTTACGTATATGGAACGGTAGGGCACATTGAAGAAAATGAAGTGAATGAGGATAGTGATTTCAGGAGAACTCCCATCATCCATCTTGGGGGTCTCTAGATCCCTATTGCCGGGTCCATATGGGTACATGATATCTTGAGTGCTAGCTAAAAGGAGAATAATGTATAAGAGCTCATTAAATTCACTTTTCTGAACCTCAAAAGATGAAGGAACCGATGTGGAGGATGACTTTAACATGTAGCATCGATATTTATGTCTCATACCTCCCGTCTGTACAAAGATGCTGAAGAGGTGGAGCAGAATGACTGGACAGCCTTGCCTGACCATTCTAAAGAAAAACAGAGAAAGAGAATGAGATGAGAGATTGACGGTGTGATTAATTGGCTCATTATGTTACCACTTCCTTACGTATTGAGCAACCCCGTTTGAGCATCTGCTACATTATCTGCCTGGCATTTTAAGCTTAAGATGATGGTAATGCAGGCAGACATGAGTCATAGGACAGCTTCTCATAAACAAGGCCGTTAGACAAAAGTAGAGACGAGGGAGAACCATCAAACCAACGTCACGTTACTTCTTTAGGATCAGGCTCCCAGGTCTCCCCTGAGGAGCCCTGAAAAGGCCCTATTATGCATGCCAGAACAATGTGTCAGGATCACATTAGCCTTACGGTCCCATGTGAGCCGGCAACAGTGGACTGCGGGCCTCTCTGTGCCTTGGTTCCCTGCAGCTGACCGAAGTTCCCCGCTCTGCTCCAGCGTCTCTGTGTCTGATGCCGCGAGGCTGCTTAGGACCTCATTACCACTTCTGTTTGGGAGCTATCCATGCCTTGTTGGCTACAGGGAGAGGAGCGTAAACACTGGGGCACTAATGGCTTTAAGTGAGTAGGTTTGAATTGCCAAGGTCCTTGCAGTGGCCCTTTGGGACCTGGCTTGGCACGTTTCCCGTTGCCAAAGCAGAGTGTACAGCCAAGTTGGCAAATTTTACAATCGCCATAAAGTGTTTAAACTTAACTTACTGAAAGAGACTAAATCTTCAAAAGGTATTGTCCGTACATTCAGTGAATTTAAACATTAATGGCCCCACACATCACTGCCAACTTTAAGTTAAAACTGGTCTCGTCTGGATACTGTAGACCTTCTCCCTTTCTCAATCTGCATTCTCGTCTCTTATTGTGGTCATTTGGATGTGTGCAACTGTCACAATTCCCCACCAGTATCCCACCATGCATTTCGCATCAACCAGCGGTAATGGCAGAGGACATGAGCCAAGGTTGTTAACTTTTGTAGTACAGCTTTTGTTTTGTCACCAGATTTAGTTTGACAACTTTTAGGTGAGAAATTAACTGTTAAGGTTTCTTATACGTGGTCGATTTACTAAAAATAATGTCTATTTGAAAGTTTGTTCCAACATTTTGGAGATGTGATGAGCACCGGCTAGCTGGCCTGCTAGCTACTAGCCGGCCAGTGTTATCTCAGCAAGTCCTTAGTCTCTGTAGTGTTTTAAACCTAAAATATGATTCCTTTTGGATGATAAACTTTATTTTCAGGAACAAAATCTAAAATTTGTAGCTGGTGAAACTGGTTTTACCAACGGTAAATTTGAGGTCCATGTTTACGTTGTACAATAGCGCTGTCTCTCTGTACTTTTGGCTTCCTGTATATACCTATGTACAATGCCACACTTATAGAATTTGAGATGAAAATTAATAGTGAATGATGATGTCATTTTTATTTTCCACACACGTTACAGTTAGATTATGGCCACTGCAAGCTCCTAAAAGGCTAGAAAGTAGACCTTATAGCTGAGATTAGTTTGTCGCCCAACAGGGGTGCAGTTATGTTGAAGTGTAATCACTAAAAGCCTTATAATTTAAAAACTGGAGTTTGGTATGATCATTCGTAAATACCCACAGGCTTAGTTTGACTGTCCTGAAGATCCTGCTGATGCGGTACATGAGGTATGTGAGGTCAATTGGATATTTCTCTCAAATCTCTTGAATGTGTGAATTCTTTTCAGCTTGATGGTCAATTTTGTTCAGGTGTGCCAAGGTTAGTGAGCACTGCTGAGAGAGGTCTGCTCTAATGTCAGCAGCCTCTCATCATTCATTGTTAACAGAAAGATTACCACAGTTGCTCTTTTGACTCTTGTAGCTCATCATCTTATCTGACTGGCTTTAAACCCGGGCCTTTTAGCGGGGCAATTAAGATAAACCTTAGGAATTAAAAGATGAACAAGACACCGCAACATGTTTATCTCTTTGGGTCAAGCTCAAAGAGAGACAACTTTGTATCAAGTAATCCAAGTGCGTTTATCAAAATTTACTCTACAAAGCACATATATTTAATTTACTTTTTTTGGCTTATTAGTAATAAATAAATAAAAAGTCAGACCAATATTCAGCTGAAAATTCAAAATCGTGCTGTTGTAAAATAATTACATTCACGATGTTGAAAGTTAAGAAATTATATACATTTAAATTGTCTATTTTAAAGTTTTAATACTAACATTAGTGGGTCCCAACTTGGGGTTTGGGATCCCAATCTGGGCCTCAAGATATATCTGAGGGGTCACAAGATGATTAAAGGGGAAAAAACAAACTAACATTTTTGTTACACATTGTTTTGTTCATTTTTATGACTTTTTGACTTTTTTGAAATACAGCTTTCTACAAATCCATAAAATTAAATAATGTGAGATGGAACAATCAATTATTTGGTTACTCATAGCTCATATTCACACTTTTACTATGACCTATGATGAGGGCTCTGAAGTAGCCTGCTTCATGTTAAGGAGGTTGTAAAAAGGTTGGGAACACCTGTATTCGATGTTAGTAATTGTATTAGACCATGAAGAAATAGTGACATCCCCAACAGTGGCCTATATAGTTGTTGGCAATGTTTCTTTAAATGACCACAAATATGTGACATATATTCAAAAGTGACAAGCATAAAGAGGAACGTTCAGGTGCCTTTTGCCACACAGTCTGGTCACAAATAAAGAAACTACTGATGAAATGTAGTGGATACACTTACCTGCCTTCAGAAGATGGACATCTAGCACCTCGGTAGTCTAAACCTGGCAACCTCCGCACAGCAGTGTCCCATCCAGCAGAGGACCATCAACAGAGTGGTGGTGGTGGAGGGAGTAAAAGGAGGGAGGCAGTGGAGGAGATAGTAGCTGAAGTGATTAAAAGAGAAAAAGGGTATGTAGAGCTGGATGTCCAGATAGAAGAGCGCCTCTTGTTCCAATCCAATTATGAGTTGAGCAACAACAATCCAAGGGTTTGTGTTGGGTGTTTAAATGGTGATGTCCTGAAGAGGAGAAAAGTGGTGATTGAAAAGCACCTGTTGGAAGCTGTGGAAGGAGCTTTGCCTAAAGGAGCAGGTGCAAACTTCACCTGGGATAGTGTTCAACTTAATCTGAGATCAGTGTTTGGGGAAGGGGGTAGGTGGGGAGGAGAGGGAAGTTGAGGGGAGGGACAGCATCGGAATCTGAGGGAGAGGGGGAGTGGAGACAGAGCAATATGTAAGAAGGGGAGCGGAGAGGTCAAAGATCTGGAAATGATGGAGGGGAGTGGAAAGATCTAATATAATTTCTGCTTCTGGACATGTTTTAAATGCAAGAGAAACTGAATGTTTTGTACAAAGAGAGGCTCTGATTACAGGGTGAGCGTCAAGCCTTTTGGGTAGGATGTCATTAACACCTGCAAACTGCCAAATGATGATAAAATATGCAGAAAATGTGGAGGAAACACTGTGGCCTTTATGTTTTTGGAGCAATGGCATTTGAACACCAAGGTCTTTATTAATGTTTTACTCAGCATCTGAAGCAGCATTTAAAAATATTTGGTGACAGTTTCTAAGAAACTGGAGAGTGCATTTTTCTCCCGTATAGTATGAAGTCCTTGGCAGGTGTAAAATAAGGTTGACTTTGGACTCAGCCTTTGGATTAGGCCTCATTTGCGGTAAAGACTTTGCCAGGATTCAGTCAGTGCAGTTAAAGCTCAGGGCACCTGGCTCACACAAACTCACCACAGTAGCACAGCTCACTCTGGGGCATTTATGGACAAAAACCAGAAACGCACACACAGTCCGAAACCTTGCTTTTCAAGCTCCGTGGTAGGTAGAGTTACAGAATTAACATGAGTCACTTTGGATACTCTGTGTACCCCGCTTTTTAATTAGGAACAGCCTCATTTACAAGGTTATACAAGACACTTCATTTCCATAGATGCTGGAGAGATAGCGAGGAGAAATCTCAGGTGGATCCACACTGATAGGGTCTGGGAAGGAGAGGGCAGTCAGTTGGGTCTTTGTTGCAGGAGGACAGTGGAAGTAATTGGAGAGGCAGAGAGCAAGATGTGTGAAAGGCACCAGGACTGAGGGCAGGCCCCAGGCTTCCATTAAGCAGCATCGAGTCTCTCTGTGGAAGCTTCTTTTATACCTCCCACGTCTTGTTGTGTAAATGGACATATACCCTTAACCAACCTGTGAAAGAGAGTGTTGCACAAAGAGGGACCAAAAAAAAAAGAAAATCAACAGTTACAGATGACCTACTGGGCGGGGGGAGCTTCCTGATCCAGGGTTTGTGTTTTGGGAAATGTCAAGGATGGAGAAGTGGGAAGGATCAAGATGGGCTGATACAACTTGAACTTACAATTCATTAGGAACAGAAAACATAACAGGAAATGCTGCTTTTTTTCTTCTCTAATTATTCTCTAATTAAATATCTTCATGTTAACAATGCTTTGGATGATTACAGTGTTTCTGCTCATTGTTTCGGTTTTACATTGTGTTTGGTTCAGTCCACTGCTCTCATAAGCACAGCGTCCAGCAGCAGGTCACTGTTTTCATTAAGGACGTTCTGATAAACCAACCGACCAGAGCTTTGATCCCTGAAGAAGAGGCAACTGAGAAGATGCAACACCAGGAGCATTAATAACCAAATAGTAAAATCAAATAGGTGTTGATGTTTGATAGCACTATCCTCCTTTGTTAGACATGGAAGTGGCTGAGAGTATCAACGTGGCTTGGATTGCCAGTCGGTGGTGCAGCTCTGTCTTCAAGTGATTTTAAAGCCCTTGTGACTGATCAACATCTATAACAGGCAATACAATTATTTTTCATACAACTTTTAAAAATGTTTGCAATTGACAAAAGATCAAAGGTTTCTGTGCAGCAGGAGGGTATTGTGTGGGAACAGGGTCAAAGTATCCAGCATCCCAAGTTCGGGAGAATCCATCAAGCCTGACCTTCACAAAAAAGGTCCTGGACTGGATACCCGCTGAACTCTGTTCAGCAGTCACCTTATCCGTGGAGCGGGCCACTCTAATTCAACCCTTATGCCCAGCGGTTGGCTCTGCCCTGCCCTCCACTCCTTCCTTTCCATTCACAATGGTGAACCTCCTTCCAGTAACCCAAACCTTCTTACCCCAATGACTCCTTCACCTCAGCACACAATAGGCCCTGTTCATCCCCCCTGCCCTCAATCCCACTTCATAATGCAATGGGGCAGATCAGAATACCCACTGCGCAGCCAGGTCCTGTTTACACGACAAGGCGCTAGGTGCGATCGACGCAACTCCATCCATCTTCCATTCTTAATCTGACCTTGCATTAGTGAACATGTCCAAGCTCATTGGGAACAGCTAGGTTACGGCCAAGTTCTTTTGATAAATTGTTTTTGAAATTAGATTTGGTCCAAAAAAAAACTGCAGTGACTTTTGAGGAAGGATCTCTTACACCTCCACTGGTCAAGAAATCCACAAGCCTAATGCAGCGTATTAGTTTACAATATGCTGATAGATCAAACCCATATTTAAGTCCATCTACAAATTCTAAATCCACTGATTTCCATGTGGAACCAACCCCACCTGCCAAAACAAGTCTAAGAACCTACAGTCGTGCTAGAGGCTCTAAGAGACTGTAGGCTATTTAGGCGCAGTGGTGCTCTGAGCTAAACGCTAACGACAGCATGCAAACATGCTGATGCTTGGCAGGTATAATGTTTACCATGTTCAATATCTTAGTTTACTCTTGATAATTAGTGCTAAACACAAAGTACAGCTGAGTTTTGCAGGTATTTAGTCATAAACCAAAGTGTTGATGGTGCTAAATGGACATTCAGGGCACCACCATTCATTCTGTGGGGAACATGAAGGTCTAAACCAAATGTCAAGATATTTCATTGTGAATCAACAATGCCAACCTGCTGGAGGAGCTCGCCGTAAATTCATGAATGTCTGTACAAAAATAGGTCCCGATCCATCAGACAGACGTTGAGATGTTTCACTGGATAAGTAAAAACTGCTGAAGAAGCTAGATGAAAAGTCAGAGGATCACCTAAGTCACATGAATTTGATCCTCTGTGGATCATGGATACGTGTAACAAACTTCATTTTAGTCCATATCAGGAGCTTGTCCTTCATACAATACCATAAAATGTGAAGAGCACCTTTGTGACTGAATGGCTTAATGCCTCCATAGCACCCAAAGCCTGAGAAGGGGGTCCTGCTGGTGACGGTGGGTTGAGGGGTGGGTGCTTGTGGTGGGTGGCATAGATATCCCACACAGGATTAGAGCCATGCTGCTGGAAGAGGAGGAGGGGGAAAAAATAGAGGGAATGCCCCAGAAACGCAACACTGCCTGACACGTATGGAATGGACTCTTTGCAGCTCGACTAAAACACGGCTGCCAGAAAGAGAGATCTGCAGAATCCCACCTTCCGCACGGCCAAGTACTCAGCCTGTGAAACAGAGCTGTGCCTACCGAGCACGTGTGCGTTCTGCCTGCAACATGAGCGACTCCATACCTCGTCTCTTAATCAGGACATGTAAGCAAGCCAATTCTTTTACACAATGTTTTTGCTGTATACATTTAGTCTGAAATGTTTTTTGTACTTAGAAAAGATAATATTCACAAGGTTTTTGCAACAATGCAGTGAATCAAATCAAATCAAATCAAATCAAATTTATATAGCGCTACATCATAACAAAGTTATCTCATAGCACTTGTAAATATAGAGCAAGTCCAAGCAAACTCTATATCTACAGACCCAACAATTCCACCATGAGCAAGCACTATGCTAATACTAAAGAAATAAGAAGAAATGTCTCCAAAGAGCAACCGCGCAATGCAGATGAGAGAAAAGGGGAATGAATAAAGAGAAGTGAGAGAATTGCCCAAACATAACCACTTCCTAATCTTGTAATCTATCTGAGCTCTTAAAGTGTTTTCTATTGTATCCCCTTCTCTCTGCACCTCCCAGCCTGGCTGTCAGTCAGCAGCCAGCGCAGACAGTACGTGTCAGCAAACCGCTGAGAGCCAGGATCCTGTGTTCCCTTGTAACAGATGGGGGGAGTAGATAAAGCATCCACGCACACACAGATCTCTCAGCTCCCTGCAACCCCTTCCCCCCCGCCGTAGACCTTAACTCATGGGGCTGCGTGAGTACCACAATGATTTGGGATGGCTGAACGGTATATGCGTGTTTGTGTACACGTTTCAGGTTTGACTTCATATGTACGAGCGGGATTTCACAGTAAATATTAAGGTCTGTGGGAGCAGTGCAAGTACTACATGGAGGCATTGTGTAATTAATGAATTTCCTGAGTTTGAATTCTCAGGGGAAAAGGAAAGTTGCTCAGAGTCAGGATTTGACAAATCGCACCAAAAAGCTCCCCCTACTCAGTAGAACTAGAGATTGCATCAGTAGATTAATAAATAAAAAGAAAAAAAGGGTCAAAATGAGCTGGAATTACAAAATAATGTAGATTAATACATTAGTATTAGCAGAGAGCGTTTTGCTTCATTAGACTTTAGTGAATAGTTTGTTCTGGTTCAAAATCACTAATAATAGCTGCAATTATTACAAATTTAAGGACGTTCTATTAAAAAAACGTCTCCTGTGAAAGTAAATATTTTCAAACAGCATTATACTAAACTTAAGACTGCATCTTTTTCTCTGTACTAGACTCATCTGACAGCCACAGTGATGTGCCTTAAAAGCAAAGTGTCATCCTTTGTAGGCACAGGTGGACATCAAACTCTATTTGCCAAGCAAAGTCTGGAAAATTGCATGTTAATTATTTAAACCCCAGGTTTGTGACAAGCTTAATCCCTCTCTACTATAAATATTTACATAAAGAGGAGGGAACTGAGCATAGTCCTCCCTCCCTTACCTCATCCATCTACACCCCCACACACACACACTTCCATCCACCGCTACCCTGTGGCAGCTCAGCAAAAGTTCATGCGGCGTATTATACAGTGTTTAAAATGTAGAAGAAAGGGGGGGGGTAGTGTCTTCAGACACCGAAATGTCACCTGATTGCTGTATATTTGATTCTACTGTGCTGACCCATCAACGATTTACATTACCCAGGAAAATCTAAGGCCGTCTGAACCCTGGTTATAACATCTAGATTGCTGGATTCAGCTCTCATGTCATGTCGTGGGTGTTGGGGAGGACACATAAAGCCATCTATTTTGCTGATTTCTGTGGACAGTCAAGCACCTCTTGTCTCCCACTCGACCGAGCAGTTAGACTAAACATAACACAAGGTAAAACTTTACTTCCAGGCAGCCAGTCATTTAGGTCATTTGAAGAAAGAGGGTGGAAACAGCGCAGATCACATCAAGTCTCATTAATTACTGTATCCATGCACCGTACTATTTCGCCCATGCGAAACATCACCAATATCCAATATACATGTTTTAACAGCTGGAAGAGAAATGCCTCCAAACTGAATCAGAAGTGTAAAAACACCATTGCAACAGGAAAAAAGAATTGAAATCAGACTGGACTACACATCATTTTGGTGAAATTGCCTAATAAACTCATAACATGCGGCTCCCAAGGAAACTTGACATAAAATCCCCCAAAGCAAATGTTTAAATGTTAAATGGCCCACAACATTACTTATAACCACTCTCATCAACCTTGTTCCCGGCAAAAGCAGGCGGCTGTTCTCAGCAGAAACGTTCCGATCGACCCACTGTACGCGATCTGTGCTGCACCAAACGGCAGAGCAACACAGTTGGCGACTAGCTGCTGATCATAGCGAAGCATTTAGTAGCTGGTTTCCACCAACCCCAGAGCCAGATCAGGAGCATGAAGAGAGCAACAAGGAGAGCAAAGTGGCCAGAACAGCTTTATGAGGTGTCAGTGACGTGTCCCCAAGCGACCAAAGAAAAATATGAACGCTGCTTTAAATGTTCATGCCCCAAACCAGAGCTACAGGTCAAAGTAGTATTTACAGAAGAAAAAGTAGGGGGTGCTGCACTGGGTCAAGAACAATAGTATTGACAATATTGAAGTAAAGATGTTTATGTAGGCAGTCGAAAAGGAATCTGAGGCACTCTGATAATGAATATTAGCATCCTTTATTCAATTTACATCTGTCAGGTGGCTAAAACACTAAGGTACTAGCTGCACTTTTGTGTGTGCTGGATAAATACGTAGGAAATTGTTCACACACAAACACAGCATGAATTTGATGTTATCTTATTAGGGCCTTTGATCTTTCTGGGTTTAACTTGTTCCTTGTTCCTTCAGACAGTTAAAATGGCATCAAAGCTGTTTAGTTTTTCTTTCTTTCTCCAGGCTAATCCTGAAAAACCCCAGCGGGGTTTTAGCTGTGTGACTCCAGAGATAACTGATCTGTCAGTTTCTAAACATTAAATCATATGTGTTGGTACAATGTTTCACGCTAACAGCATCCATTCCCTATTTTTCTGCAAAAATAAACTATTGCATCAAGGTTTGACGCCTTGTCCCCTGCCATTGTGTGTCAGTGCCTCATCCTGTGCAGAACCGTGTCCGACCTGTTCCCATGTGTGTCACCCATCAATATTCAATGTATGCTGTCCCTTATCGGATTGCTCCAGTGAAGCGGTTCATTTCTTAAGCCTGTTACTGAGAGCTTGAAGATGCAAAGGATGATACAGGCAATCACAAAACAAGCACTCCGCATGCAACATCACTTCAAATGCTGATTGCTTTCATTACAGGGGAGTGATTAGCACCTTAAGAGGGAAAGGTAGGTTCAGAGATACGATCCCCAGGTGATTTTAAAGAGTTAGTTTAATCTCACCAGGGTTAGAATAAATTTAGGGGAGGAAGTTCTTATCAGAGCTGACACACCTGTAAAAGCACAGTCAGAATACAAATACATCCACAGCAATAAGAGGAGCAATTACTCAACTGCTCTATATCTACATCTAATTTGTCTACAGTGCTACAGTGTTGTTTATGCTTATTACATTCACATACAGTAAAACCTGGTTAATGTATAACACTACCGTTTCAATAGTCCAGTGGTTGTCAATCTGTTGGGGGGAGCTATTTTATTCCATGCGTTCTTCTTTCTTGTCGAAACATGACACCTGACACTGAGTCGCACCGTCAGGAGAGGCAAAGCAGGCAAATGTTTGGGGCCCCTTAAAAAAAATTATATTGGCGGACATTGGCCTTGATGACCTTCTCTGCCTGGGGCCACCCAGAGTCTAGGGTCGCCACTGCAGCGGAAATATCAGTATCAGTATGAACATTTCCAATTCAACTGGGCAGCCATGTGCTGGTGAAGCTCATGTGATACTGACTGAAAGCCCTAGAACAGCTTCTCATTAGACCTCGAGACGAGTCAGTATTTTAAAATAAATGTCTTGCTCAAACACATTCAGCTGGATCTTTTTAGTTTTCAGTTCCGAGAACCGAAGGAGACTTTTGCTATCACTGCAGGACCTTGGTTCATTAAAACTTAATGACAATGTGGTCATTATGGCCACTAGAAACCATTTTAGCCACTGATTCGCAGTTAAAGGAACACCGGCTGCAACTTTGTTGTATCTAAGATGGTCATGTACTGGAGCACAGCTCAGAGATAAGGTGGTACATGGCCGCAGTTCCCACAAAAAGGTGAAAGCGTTGCATGTGACAGTTATTTGAAATGCCACATACTGAAGTCTACTTGTCACATGCCTTTTATTTTCCCAGGGTTCAGGCCATAACAGAAAAACACAGTGACCATGGGACATAATATACAAGGCTGATACTGTTTATCAAGCCTGGTAGAACAAATATTCACTTTAAATGTAAATCTAAATATAAACAGTGTCGCAGTGAGCGCATGTCAGGTTTGTGTACTCCGAACAGGGAGGAATGCGAGCCAGAAAATTCTGTTAAGCGAGTCGGGTTCCACTTTCAATAAACACCGCGTGGAAAAGTAACTCACGCATGTGGACACACATGCATGTATGCAATGTGCAGACACGCTACTCTGCTCAAGCTGGGAAATACAGAGCCTGAGCACATACGGGATAACGTGACCCGCCCCAAGGCATTCTGGGAAGGTAGGTTTCGCGGCGCACATCCTCATCAACCAGGCTCACAGATGTATGAGCAAGTAAGTGTACGTGCAGGAAAACAGACACACACACACTGTCAGCCAGCTCTGGGAGGGACAGTGTGACAGATCTGCTTTGTCGTCATTTCTTTCACAGTCACCTCTAGTGAGGGTGTGCCGGGAACAGGAGGAGGAGGAGGACGGGGAGGAGGAGAGGAATGCAGATGCAAAAAACAAAAACAAGAGAGAGAGAAGAGTTACTTTAAAAGCTTCCTTCACACTGCAGGCTTTTGTTGTCATGTCTAACTTGCTGTTTGCATTAAGACTTTTCATAAATGTTTACCCAGATCCAATAGCAACATGAACTGACTGACCTAAGCTAAGCTAAGCTAAGCTAACTGGCTGCTGGCTGTAGCTTTATATGTATCGTACAGACATGATACATATGGCAATTAAATCGAGGCAAGAAAGTGAATAAGCGACTTTCCCAAAATGTTGAACTAAGATGGTGAATAAAATATGCCTTATTTTTGTATATTAATTAATTTATTTATTTATTAATTTAAATTCTAAAAGTATATTTAGCAAAATGTTAAACTATTGCTTTAATTGATCATTACTGCAGAAAATAAAAAATTGTTCATTCTTGTCACCATTTCTGTGGCAAATTGTGTTGCTATTTTTCTGCCTCTGAAAGGTAGATGACACACTCATTCTTAATCTCACCTACGAAGCCCTGACTGGGTCAGCTGTATATATGACGAGAAAAATGAATCTGAGGTGTGAGCAGTGACTCAGAGGTCTGGAACAAGGCTAATTTCCAGAGTTTCAGGCAAAAGAAAAAACACTACAGCCAATTCCATTTGTTATTTTGTTCACTTGTGTTCAGACACCTCCAAAACACATTATCTAAAGACATAGTTTCTCCAGACGGCATTGCCCTGGACTCCAGCGCCACTGTAAGGAATCTTGGAGTCATCTTTGATCAGGATATGTCCTTTAACTGACATATAAAACATACTTCAAGGGCAGCTTTTTTTCACCTATGTAACATTGCAAATATGAGGCACATCCTGTCTTAAGAAGATGCAGAAAAACTAGTCCATGCGTTTGTTACCTCAGACTGGAATATTGCCACTCCCTATTATCAGACTGCTCCAATAAGTCCCTTAAGACTCTCCAGCTGATCCAAAATGCTGCGGCACGTTTAGGAAAAGAGATCATATTTCTCCAATATTAGCTTCTCTACACTGGCTCCCTGTAAAATCCTTCTCCTCACCTATAAAGCCCTTAATGGTCAGGCAGCATCATATCTTAAAGAGCTCGTA
>JAVQJF010080459.1:0-20316 GCA_036023855.1 Gadopsis marmoratus | reverse complement strand
CACACACACACACACACACACACACACACACACACACACACACACACACACACACACACACACACACACACTTTTTTCACCTCGATTTATCAGAATCACAACTACATGATAACGTACTGCATTTCGCTACAAGATTTTCTTCTTCTATAACTTATATTGGATTCGCTGTGTTGGTACTGAACCTATTATAATACCAATGGATGCTAGTACTTTTTCTAAATAAAATATACATCACACATTCCCAGAGCCCATGGTGACGTCTTCAAATTTGATGTTTTGTCTGACAAACTAAAAATGTTAGCTGGGATTGGCTCCAGCCCCCCCCCTGTGACCCTTCGGGATAAGCAGTCTGGTTAATGAATGAATGTCTGACAAACAGTTCAAACCAAAACCATTTCCAGTTTACGATTACAGAGGACTAAGAAATCCAGACAATTTTCACATTTGAGAAGCTGGAACCAGTGATTTTTATTCTTTCCTAAATATAATAGTAATCAGCTACCAAAATCCACGCATATTAATTTCCTGTGTAAACTGTTACAACTTCTAATCCGTTTTGCCCACAGACCTCTCTTTTGAATTTTGTCTCCTGGTGTTTCTATCGGTCCTTTTTTTAAATACATTTTAACTCATGTTATGTTGTGTTTTTGATGCCTGCTCTGCTCTCTTGAAATTACATTGCAGAAACAGAAGCCCAGAGCAGGAAAATAAACAGCATGCGGCAGACATGTTTAGATTTAAGAAAGCACTCTTCAAAAAATCAAAAATAAAAACATCCACCCATCACAATCACACTTGATGTGACCACCGGTCCATACAAGCCACAATAAGAAATATTGAGTCCACCAGTGAGCAAATCTTGGTGCGTGTTTGCTCAAAGAATCATTGGAAGGACAAGGCGTCTGTCCAGCGACACAGAGGGTTCATTTCCATTTGAATAGAGGGGCCCAGTGGGGTCACATTAGCTACAGTAAGAAAACATTGTTCCAGCCGTGTCCGTGTGTGAGGAGGAGAGAGACTCCCGTCTGCCCTACAAAAGGACAGTCTGACCCAAAACGAACAAGATATCCGAGGTGACTACAGGGTGCCCAAAGGGAGCAAACGTGTCGAGCTTCTCTGAGTGAACTTCAACGAGTCGAGATATTTATCCTCCCTACAGCTGACACAGCAGCGACATGCCAATCGATACTCATGGGTAACCCAGGCTAGCATGTCAGATCTACCGACAGATTGATTTTCAGAGAGGCTGTAGCTCGACATTTGCGTCCATCCCCCCCGGTACAGGGCTCGCCGCATTCAGGTCAGGCGACGAGTTCGGCTGGTGGTCAAGCCTAAAAATGGGTGCAGCTAGCAAGCGTTAGCGGTCAACAGTAACTGCAACGTTACAATTAGCTCACGCTAACTGGCTAAGAAGCAAGTGCTCGCAATTGATAAAGTTTCTGTGCGTGGCTTTCGCGAGCCGGTGTTTCCAATCACCTGAAAACAGCCGACTAGTCGACTGTCTCTTCCGTGAAACCCGCAGAACAGTGGGCAGCTTACCGACGGTCCTCTCGGTAATTTGGTTAGCATCTCAGCTAACAAGCTAGCACTTGGGTTTGCCACACAAAAACCGGATGTTTGGGCAAACAGCAGAGCCGAGAGCCCGAACGACACTCCGCGGTGTCTTGTTGGGTTTGCTAATATCAACACTTTACAACAGCGGCTTGTAGGTAACACATTTGAGCTCCAGTTAAAACATGCACCGTAAGCGCTTTCTTTCGGTCTCGTTTTTTTACCTGTCAGTCGGATTTTGATGCTCGAGCCGTTCCTCCGAGTCCCAGGATTCGACATCACTCCGGGAAAAACGATCACACAAACTTCCCGCTGGAGTCTCCCCGAAACACAGTTTCTCCACTTAATGGGAATACGAACAACTTCAGTTCAAAAACATGCGGTTTGTTTCTGTTTTCTTCACCGGTAAAAATGTATTATTTCATCGCAAAGTCCTGCGCTCCTTCGAAATCCAACAACATGAGAGAACATTTTCGGGCAGGCTCAAGCACGTACTGACGTCATGTCCTTAACGGGTATAACCGTACGTGCTCGCGTCCGGGAAGCGTGTGCGTGCCCGTGAGGATCAGCTTTCCTGGAAGTCTTCAGACCGGTTTTGCTTTTAATGAAAGGTATCCTGCATTAGTAAGAAAAATTCCCCTGATTATTTATGTTTATTTTTCAGCAGTTAACAATGTCTATCACGTATTTATAAATTACGAATACAGAAAATCGTACTATAAACATATTTTAATTAAGAAATGTAACATGACAACAAACAGATAAGATGGGAACTCAGTGATCTGATGCATTTTGTTTCCAGAACATGTACGTATTTACTCAAACATCTTCTCATCAAATATTCAGCAAGTTTGTCTTTTAGTTCTTCATTTCAAGTAACTCTACATGTCCAGCTGTTTAAAGTATGGATTTCTGTTTTATTTAGTCTCAAAAAGCAGTTCACCTAAAGATATGTATCTGTCTGCCTCAATTCAAGCTACCGTCATCCTGCAGAAATAAAAATATTTTTTATGAGAAAACAAAGGCCTCTTTTTTATGGTAATCTCTCCTCCCACATGACCTCCAACAACAAATACATCTAAATTGTGTAGGTTCTCATCAATAATCTCTCCATTCAACAGAGCTTGTTGTTTTTCATTGTTGCCTACACTAACCCTCCCACACGTCTGCTTTCCATTTCTTATTTATATTCAGAGTTATCCATTATTTAACTGCTCCACAATAATGCGTTCATATCAATAGTAGTTTGAGAAAAAATGGTCTCAGTATTTAACTTTTCCAACCAAGCACTTCAAATATTCACCTTTATTGACACTTTGTAGGCATCACCAGGGCCAAAACTGAAACAGAAGGTTTGGTGAGGCTGCTGGCAAAGTGAAATCATTTGAAAATTCTTCCACTGAAGTGTTTTGAGGAAGCCCAGAAACTACAGAATCAGTTTTAAAATGCCAGTGAACTCACAAGCTGAGAGTTTCTTCCAGCAGGTTTGTGATCAGGAGAATCAAAAACAGAGCAACAATAAGACCACATGGACCTTGTGAGAGGGACTGATCCTTGAGGTAAATGTTAACATCATGCATGCTAACATGCTCACAATGACAATGCTAATATGCTTAGAAGGTATAAAGTGTACCATGTTAACCATCTTAATCTAGTGTGTTAGCATGCTAACATTTGTCAGTTAGCAGTAGATACTACTAAATTATACACTGCTGAGATTTATAGGAATGTCGTGCAGATGTTTGGTCATAAAACAAAGTATTGACAATTGCAAAATGTGGCCTGATGGTGCATAGATGAAAAGTTATGACGGAAGATTTATATACAATCGCGTGAAGTTTAAACTGCATTTATGCAAACTTATAATTATGGTTATAATGAAGCTGAGATTATACGACCCAAGAGTGAAGATATGGCATCATATCACATTCAAGTAAATGCTTTAATTGATCAAAATAGATATGGTATGCTTTAAAAATATTTTTGTCAGGAATGTATAGTATAGCATACAGTGGACTAAAACACTGGTACGGTCCGTTAAAGGTCGTGGGAGAGCTAGGTGGGCAGGGATAATTGCTGGAGGGATCTGGGGGGATTTGGCTATTTAGCCGAACTGGGGTTGGCAGCACGGCTGCAGTTTTAACTGGTGGAACAATGGACCCTCTCACCAGCTTGTTTACAAGACAGCGTAAATCCACATATCCGCATCACCGGACACCACACACACACACACACATTCTCTGTCCCTCTCACACATGTACACACACATATGCTCATAATTGCAGGGGACACAGGTGGAAGTAGTGATTTCTCTCAAGTATTCATGAAAGGGTTAGTGTTTTTGTTTCAGCCCATCCCTCTTCTTAGTCTCTTCTTCAAACTTTTTCTTTATCTACAACCACACCACACATCTGTGTGCAGACAACTCCCACTTGTGTTTGCATGTATCATGTATCATGTACTGTATGTATCATGTATGTGTCAACACTCCACAGGTGGCCGTAGTATTGCCAGACACACACACACACACACAAACACAAATTCGTTTATCCCTTTAAAACCCTCATGTACAGCTGTTAGTATGATTATGTGATTATGTGTGTGTTTGTGTGTGTCTATAGTGTGTGTGTGTGTGTGTGTGTGTGTGTGTCTGTTGTTCAAAGTGCCGTTGGAACCCCTGAGACCAACTGAGTGTGTTCACACCTACTTAGATAATTGCAATGATAGAAAAAAACTTAGCTATACCTCTGGACATACACACACATACACACACACACGCATATGGACAGAACAGCTGGGAAATCCCATTGGGTGGCCAAATGTCAGTTTGTTCTCGCAAAATGATTTACATAGAGAAACAAGAAATGAAAAGATGCAAAGAAGAAATGGCATCAGGATTTGTGAATAGAGGAAAAAAAGACTGAGGGACAGTGACAAGAGAGTAAATACACATATAGAAACTTTTTGCCCCTGATAATCTGTGTGATGCCATAAAATTCACATTAGACATCATTATAAGCAGCATTGTTTTGGAATGCTGGATTTTCTTTTAGAAAACTGAAAATATGGGCTTCTTGTAGAGTTGGACTGTGTCAAACCATTAACTCTCCTGATGCCGATTCTAAGTGTGTGCAGTGTTATTGTCAGTCTGAATCTATTAGAGCTCTCTTTGGGGAACAGGAGCAACAGCTGCTTCAGTCCGGAGGAATCTAGTCGAGACAGAGGCTACATTCTGGATAAGAACGAGACACTGATGCTAAAATGAGAGAAGATTCCCTGAAAGTGCCACAAGAAGCTTTAGTGGATGTGAGAGTTTTCTTCTCATCTTATTATCTTAGAGAGCCAAACTCAACTCTGCCTCAGTGACCTGTCAATGTCTCAACTCCACAAGGGACTGTTTCAAGGTATATTGATAAAAGGCCAGGTCAAAAATGATTGGTTTATTCAACAAGAAGGCATTAAAGGTGCATTCTATTTGAGTTTTCTCATTCAATGGTTTGAAATTAGGCAGTCTTTAAAAAAAAGAAAAGATATTCTGAGAAAAATGGCCCACTCTGTGTGTGTGTCAGTGGTTTTAATTTAAGATGCCTTACTCATCCCAACTCCCCTCGGGTGCACGGAGAGAGATACGCAATTGATGGTTAAGGGCAGACGCAGGGTGGGATGAAAATGGAGGTGTGGGAGGGCGGAGGCATGGGGAAGATGGATCGAGGGATGGGCTGGGGAAAGGAGATCGTTCCAGCCTGAGTGATGGCTTTCCACTGAAACCCTAAATGGACGGAGACAGAGTGAAGAATTCCCAGATCCCGTGCTGCCAGGCAGATTGGAGGGATGGGGCCTTGGGGTGATGGCTGGTTTTACAGTTATGACCATATCAGGAAGAAGAAGGCCTGATATATAACAGCATGGCCTCATCTCCCACACCCATATCCCTCATGAGCGTACCTCCACCTCCTGCTTTGGTGAGTATCTGAGTCAAATATTGGATCCTGTTGTAACTGAAGGCTAAAGTCTGTCCTCTTACCACAATTAACACATTCATTTCTGCTCTCTCCATTGCTCAGTCTCTCAGTCTCTCTCCGCAGCAGCCAGTAGTAGGTGAGTGAGCTGGTCCGTCGGTTGGTGTGCATTGGTGGCAGCAGCAGAAGCAGCCATGCCAGGTGCATATAAAGGGGAGTGCGGGGACGATGTGGACCCCATGCCGTTCCTGGTTCCCTCAGAGAAGGAGCGCCTGGATGCTATGAATAAACCATACGACATCAAGCGCTCCTGCTGGGTCAAAGATCAGAAGGAAGCTTTCGTTGCTGGGGAGATTCAGTCTGAAGATGGGGACAAAGTCACCATCAAGACTGCCAAGAACACTGTAAGGCTAACACTGAGGCTGTGTTGTGTTTGGGTTACATTTATGAAAAAGGAAAAGTGAGCTAATGTTTAGAGTAATGTTAACAATCTCACTCTGATCATAATTAAGTATGATGATGTTGAAACGACTGACCGAGTGATTTTCCTTTCTGATCAGACCGTGACTGTGAGGATGGATGATGTTCAGCAAATGAACCCTCCTAAATTCTACCAAGCCAGCGACATGGCCAACCTCACTTTCCTCAATGAGGCCAGCGTCATGGAAAACCTGCGCAGCCGCTACGTCAGCATGAGGATCTATGTAAGCCTGTTAATCAACACTGAAGACCCTACAGCACCACAAAAAACGACTCTAAAGCACGTCCACATGACACCTTGAGGACAGTAGGAAAACATTCTTTGTCTCTTACAATTCCCCCAACTGGAATACTCCTTTAAAGGTCATTATGGGAAAAGTAGGACACCATTAGACGAAGTACAGAACTAGGCAGACTGAACGTGAAAAGTGGACGTAATGAAAAAACACTTTTTTTCACAAAATAACTTCTCAACTGTATTAATTATTATATATTTATATATTCAGATATCAAATTATTGACTTTTCCCTTCTAATGCATAGGTTAGATAGGAAACACACAAGATTAAAGGGAAGGAATGGCATGTAAAAGGTGCCTATGAACCAGACTTGTGCTGAGTTTGTCAAATGGTTTTACCCTGCTGCATCCCTCAAATCTCTTTATTATGTTCCCTTCCACTTCTAGACCTACTCGGGCCTCTTCTGCGTGACGATCAACCCATACAAATGGTTGCCCATCTATGGCGCTAAAGTGGCCCAGGTGTACAAGGGGAAGAAACGCAATGAGGTTCCTCCTCACCTCTTCTCCATCTCTGACAACGCCTACCACGACATGTTGATGGGTGAGGAGGGCGATGGCAGGGTGTCGAGAATAAAACACTGGATTTTCAGAGAGATGTGAAGGAAGATACAGAGAGGGGGGGCTTAGAGGAGTCGGATGTAAGCATGCAAGTGGTATGTGGTGATTTGGCATAACCCCCTCGAGGTGAGTTGCCTGAAAGTCATTACACCGTCCTTTATGTGGAAAGAGGGAGTGGGGCAGTTGCTGGAGGTGCGTAATCAGTGTGGCGTGCGATGATTTGTTCAGGGAGTAGAAAAGTATTTGAAGTCATTATAAGGCATCAGGGGAGAGCTGACAGCTGTCTGTGTTGTTGGTGCTGCTGACAGAGAACATCAGCAGTCCTCTGATCTGCTCAGAGGGAAATCAGCAGCAATAATTCTCATCTCTCTCACACTGTCTCTGTTTCTCTCCTCTCCTGCCCTTTTTATGTTGCATCATCGCAGAGCACGAGAACCAGTCTATGCTGATCACGTAAGGACAACATGTTTTGGTTTTTTTTTTATGTTATGTGTACGGTGTAGTCTGCATGTCTCACTATTATTAATTCCTCATTTGTTTCTGTCCTCCAGTGGAGAATCTGGTGCTGGCAAGACTGAAAACACCAAGAAGGTCATCCAGTACTTTGCCAATGTTGGAGCCACTGGGAGCAAAGCCTCCGACTCCAAGGCAAGTGTGTGTTTGCGTATGCATGGACATGATTTTATATATTGCCTTTCTTGTATGACAAAATAATGTAAACTCCTCTCCTCTCCTCTCCTCTCAGGGATCTCTAGAGGACCAGATCATTCAGGCTAACCCAGTGCTGGAGGCATTTGGTAATGCCAAGACCATCAGGAACAACAACTCCTCCCGCTTTGTAGGGACACGTATACAAAACAACCCCAACATTTCTTTACATCATCAACTAAACTAATGAGTGTCCATGTGAAATGAAATGAAAAATGCCAACAGTACAAGTATCAAATCTGTGAGAATAATATTTCTGTTTCGTTTTAGGGAAAGTTCATCCGCATCCACTTTGGGCCGACAGCTAAGCTGGCTGGTGCCGACATTGAGAGCTGTGAGTGGATTTCTTTAATTACTTTGTACAAGTGCACATGGTAAAATGCATGAAGTCTTGGTTTTTACATACAATGTTTCATGAAATTAAGATATAATGAAAGGAATACAATTGGCAACCTCCACAATGGTTTGTCTTGTGTGCCTGTGGTATTGTTTCTGTGTTCATGTGTGTGTGCGTGTGTGTGTGTGTGTGTGTGTGTGCATCAGATTTGCTTGAGAAATCAAGAGTGATTTCCCAGCAGGCTGCTGAGAGAGGATATCACATATTCTACCAACTCCTGTCTGGAAGGAAGCCAGAACTCCTAGGTAAGACAGATGAAGCTCAATGTCACCAGTTAATGTGGAATTAAAGTGACTGTAAGCAGAAATTATGTTAATTATTAATGTCAATATAAACTCCAATATTAAACCTGCAATCAATAACAGTCTAGAATTTCAAATCGAAATGATACTTTCTGTTGGTAATGATTAATAATATTCAGTATTAAATAGCGGGTTTTGCTTTCAAGGTAATAAATGATTATTGTCTTAATATTAAGTTTGACACTGTGTCTTCCAGAGGCTCTGCTGCTTAGTCCAGACCCCAAACAGTATGTGTGGGTGTGTCAGGGAGTCACTTTGGTGGACAACATGGATGATGGGGAGGAACTGCTGCTCACTGATGTGAGTTCATAGTTGCATTCACATGGTGCTTTGATTTGAAATCAGTAATATAGGCTCACACTTCTCTGCATGAGCAATGAGGAATAATAGAAATTCATGAGCCTGTTGATGGTTCTGTTGCTTCTCTCTCTCTCTCTCTCTCTCTCTCTCTCTCTCTCTCTCTCTCTCTCTCTCTCTCTATGCTTGTGTGTCCACAGGAAGCGTTTGATGTCCTGGGCTTCTCTCTGGAGGAAAAGATGAGTGTGTACAAGCTGACTGGAGGCATAATGCACTTCGGCAACATGAAGTTCAAACAGAAAGCCAGAGAGGAACAGGCTGATGTGGATTCCACCGAGGGTATAAAAAGTCCCCCTCTCCTCTCTCTGGCCTTTTCTCTACAGTACATGCCTCTTTATCACCTCTTTCTATCCACTGGCCCAGCTCTCCATCTTTTTATCTCTCTTCTTCTCTTTTGACATTTCTCTCAGATCCTACCCTCTCATTCTGGTGTCCCAGCTCATCTTATTCAAACTCTATATGTTGTATTTCCTTTCACCAGTCTCCATCCCACTGTGCATTCTGCTAAGATCCATTTTTTCAGCACGTGTTACAAGACTTTGCTGACAAAATTTCATTAATTCCTTGTCCCCTCTCTTCTTTGCTTCCTAAAGTGGCTGACAAAGTTGCCCACCTCATGGCCATCAACTCTGGGGAGCTGCAGAAGGGCATAACGCGCCCCAGGGTCAAGGTTGGCAACGAGTTTGTGACCAAAGGTATTGCAAAGACTTTATTTAGATGATTCAAACTTTCTTACAAACAAAGACTATTCGACACGGGTAAACAATGCACTCGTCCACAGTTACAATATTTTAACTTGACATGTCAGGTCAGAACCAGGACCAGTGTGTGTACTCCATTGGTGCTCTGGCAAAGGCCATCTACGACCGCATGTTCAAGTGGATGGTGACCCGCATCAATAAGACCCTGGATACCAAGATGCAGCGGCAGTACTTCATAGGAGTGTTGGACATTGCTGGGTTTGAGATCTTTGAGGTGAGGGCGTATTTGGGATGAGATGCGATCATGTCTTGCCTGCTGTGTTATTTGTCTCATCTCATCCTACCATGATCCAATTCTCGTCTGTCGCCTCCAGCTCAATAGCTTTGAGCAGCTGTGCATCAATTTCACCAATGAGAAGCTGCAGCAGTTCTTCAACCACCACATGTTTGTGCTGGAGCAGGAAGAGTACAAGAAGGAGGGCATCGACTGGGTCTTCATCGACTTCGGCCTGGACCTGCAGGCCTGCATCGACCTGCTGGAGAGGGTAACATCCACACACAGTCGGTGTAAAGTGCACGAAGATGAACATACAGCATGCTGTGCGTTGAGTACACTGCATTTCTTCTATTTCCACCTCCCTCCCTCTCTCTCCTCTCTAGCCTATGGGGGTTTTCTCCATCCTGGAGGAGCAGTGTGTGTTTCCAAAGGCTACAGATGCGACTTTCAAAGCGGCTCTGTATGACAACCACCTGGGCAAGTCCTCCAATTTCCTCAAGCCGAAAGGGGGGAAGAAAGGACCCGAGGCCCACTTTGAACTGGTGCACTATGCCGGCACTGTGAGTACTGGATTGATGTAGCATTTGACATGGAGATGCTAGTGGCTAGAAAATAGACAGATGCCTCCACGGGCACGGGGATGAATGTGTGTTTGTGTTGAAATACAGCATAGTTAGAGAACGGTTGCACGCACAGCCTTAGCTTGACCTTGTGTATCTTTTAGCCTTTTCTTTCCAGTGTCTTTGCTTCTCCTAATGATCTGCAGGTGGGCTACAACATCGCTGGCTGGCTGGAGAAGAACAAAGACCCCCTGAATGAGACGGTGATGGGACTCTTCCAGAAGTCCTCCATGCCTCTGCTGGCTCTGCTCTTCAAAGAGGAGGAGGCTGCTGCAGGAACCAAGAAACAGAAGAAAGGGTCTTCCTTTCAAACTGTCTCCAACTTCTACAGGGTGACTCACACTGACGCACAAAACGAATAAGCATATTTTCCAAAATGTCAAGCTACTGCTCTAAAGCAATCTATCAGCCCTGCCTCACCACGAAGCTTAACTTACAGTAACTCAAGTCTTAAACAAAACTGAAATGAGGAACAAGCATACAAGCCATGCTATTTGATCCCAAGTGAATAAAAGCAAAAAGACACACAAACAGACTCATTTAAGAATACAGCATGTTCACAAGTTCACAGGTGTCCTGTAACTGTTTATGCACAACAGGAACAACTGAACAAGCTGATGAGCACCCTGCGAAGCACTGCTCCCCACTTTGTCCGCTGCATCGTGCCCAATGAGTTCAAGAAGCCAGGTGAGTGGGTGAAGAATGCGTGTTATGCTGCTCTATGCATTTGAGGACATTGTCTATCTCAAACTGTGAAAAGCTGTTCACTATATTACGAAACGTACTACCCACTGGAAATTATTGGTGTTCTTGGTGATCACCCTTTCTCTCTTTCATGTCGTGAAGGTGTGACAGATAACCACTTGATCCTGCACCAGTTAGCCTGTAACGGCGTGCTGGAGGGCATCCGTATCTGCAGGAAAGGATTCCCCAACAGGCTTCAGTACCCAGAATTCAAACAAAGGTCTGACTCCCATTCTTTCTGTATTCATCTTCATGTTAATGTAACTGCAGTCAAAATCACGATTTCTCCTCACTCACTCCTGTATTTCAGCCCCCTTTTCCTGATCTTTTCCATTTTCATCAATTCATTCTCCATTCCCCCCTTATTCCTCTTTTCTCATTCTATTCCTCCTCCTAATGTCTCCTAGGTACTACATCCTAAACCCCAACGTCATCCCTAAGGGATTCGTTGACAACAAGAAGGCCTCTGAGCTCATCCTAAGTTCAATTAGCCTGGATAATATGGAGTACCGCATCGGCCACAGCAAGGTACGCCACTGTTATAATCAGCCATATCTAAAACACATTTAAATAATATCACTTTCTGAACAAATACATACATATAACTATATATACATAACAAATGCAATATATTGCTCGACATACTGTATACATATAACATATTATGATATTACTACTAAAATGAAACATTGCCCACATTCACTTATATAATAATTATTGGAAAATGTGAGAATTCTTGGAAAACTGCAAATATATTTGAGGTATTTCACAAACAGAGTTTGTCACTATATTACTATCTCTACATGTAACACATAACAAATTCAGGTTCCCATAGGAATCTACTATGAACTGTGTGTGTTAACAAAGGAGAGTGCACAGCTGATAAAATACTTTAATCCTTCTTCTCCGTCTGTGTTCCTCTTTTTCCTCACCCCTCCTGTTCTTCCCTCTTTCACCTGTCTGTGTTTTCCTCTCCAGGTGTTTTTCCGTGCAGGCGTCCTGGCAAAGCTGGAGGACATGCGTGACGAGCGGCTGGCAAAGATCATCACCATGCTGCAGGCTCAACTCAGAGGAACTCTGATGAGGGTCGAGTTTAAGAAGATGGTGGACAGACGGTGAGTGTGCATGCCTGTGTTTCTTTGTGTGTGTATGCAATAAATGTGTTTTCCTTTAAGGTCAGAGAGATGGAGTATTTAGTGCACATTCGTGAGTACTAACAGTGTTTTTGCATTTATGTGTGTGTGTGTGTGTGTGTGTGTGTGTGTGTGTGTGTATGTGTGTGATGCAGAATTGCACTCATGGCCATCCAGCGCAACGTGAGGAAGTTCCTTCAGTTACGCTTCTGGGGCTGGTGGAAGCTCTACACTAAGGTAAAATGCTGTATTATTTTACCTCATGTCAAATGATAAACTATCATCATCATTACCACATTCATATCATATCTGATGACTTGGCTCCTGCAGGTGAAGCCCCTGCTGATGGTCGCCCGTCAGGAGGAGACCTTCAAGGCTAAGGAAGAGGAGCTGAGGGTGGCAGTGGAGAGGGTCAAAGAGCTGGAGGGGAAGATCAAAGATCTGGAGGAGAAGACTGTCACTCTGTCACAGGAGAAGAACGACCTCGCCCTGGCGTTGGCTGCAGTAAGTGCATATCCACACACAGCAGTTTACTCAGCTGATGCTTGTATGTATTTATGTTACATTCAGATGCTAAAGAGTGTGGTATACCTTCTTAATGAGACCTGGCTGATTTGCCATGTGATTGCCATTTTTGTATCAACTGGCAAATGTTGTCAAAAATGCTTCTTGCTTCCAGCAAGCAGTCAACGAAATATTGAATCCCCAGTGTAAAATCATCTGCTTCTCTTGTTTGTTTTATATTCTTTGGTGTAAAGGATCACAGAAATCTCTTAGCCCCGTTTGTGCCTCTTGTGTATTACCGTTACATACTAGTCACTGTGCAAAGAATCTGTTTTTCCAAAAAATAATTACGATCTTTGGAAAAGAAAATGCAGAAGGTCGTGAAACACCATTTACCACAGTTCTGAAGGTATTTACAGAATCCTTTGAGAGTCTTCCAAGCATCTGGACAAAAACATTTTGTACAGACATTCATGGTCCCAAAAGGATGAATCCTACTGACTTTGCTGATGGAAAATGGCACAGAGCCAGAGGCAGTGATATTCCTTTTCTCTGTCATTGCACCTGTACAGTTATAGACACACAAAGACACACTACATGCACACATATGCACACTTTATCTCCTTGTCTTTCCATAGGAGCAGGACACGCTAGGCGATGCTGAGGAGCGCTGTACCCAGCTGATGCACCAAAAGGTCCATCTGGAGGAGTCAGTGCAGGTAATATGTTATAGATACACCAAACCATATTATATGTGCATTCACCTCTTCAATATTCAGCCGTAGAATGTATGACATTGTTCAAATATGCCAACAAACAAGCAAACAAGAATCTATAAGAATAACAGTCTAATGCTGTAAGTGATGGCTGACAATATTACATGTGTGATGTTAAAGAATGCACAAGACCAGATTGTAATAAACAGAGCTTCTGGAGAGTTATATGTCTTGGAAACAGCTGAAAAACTATCCTGTGTCATAGGATCTGCGTGAGCGGCTGGAGGAAGAAGAAGGCAACACAGCCTCCCTCCACGGCCAGAGGAGGCAGCTGGAGGGGGAACTGATGGAGCTTAAGAGAGACCTGGAGTCTCTGGAGTCCACGCTGGCCAAGACTGAGAAGGAGAAACAGGTACAGGGAAGGAGGACAAGGAAATTAAGTGTAGCAGCTGTGTTTGTGTCAATCTGGATTAATGGACACAAAGTAAGGAGGCTAGATGTAAAATTTAGAGTTGACCACTGAATTCTGTTCAATGGTGTGTTTAGGGTCTGGACTACAGGGTGCGAACTCTGACAGGTGACCTGAGCCAGCGAGAGGACCACATCGTCAAGCTGCAGAAGGAAAAGAGAGACCTGGAGGAACTGCAACAGGTAGACAAACATGGACATGCACACATGACAACATGCACGCACATATTTGAAAAGAAATTTTTTTATGCTTATAAGTTTAATAGTGACCAAGAAATATATTTTTCATAATTGAATCAGAAAACTCTGGAGGATCTTCAAACAGAAGAAGACAAAGTTAACCATCTGACCAAGACCAACAGCAAGCTCAACAGCCAAGTGAATGAGGTGCGACACTCTTCACCTGCACAGAAAGACCTGAAAGAGGGTTTGGTGGAGCAGGACCGTGTGCAGACCTGCATATATATGAATATAATCAGCAATAGCGCCTTCATTATGCTTGGATGTTTGTGTGACGTGTAGCTGGAGGACAGCTGGGAGCAGGAGAAGAGGATCCGGGCGGAGGTGGAGAAAGCGAGGAGGAAGGCAGAGGGAGACCTGAAGATGACCATAGAGAACCTGAATGAGATGGAGAACGCTAAGCTCGACCTGGAAGAGGTCATCAAGAAGTGAGGGACAAAGGCCTCACTTTAGAGAGCTTTAGAAGGATCTTGACGTCTGTACATATAACATACCAAACAAGCTCTTTTACAGTACAGTGGCAACACATCTGTGTGTGTTCCTCTGTCTATTTTACACAGTATTGGCCCCACCTGACCGTGATCGACCCTGTGTGTGTGTGTATGTGTTCATCTAGGAGAGACTTTGAGATCAACAACACGAATTCAAAGCTGGAGGACGAACAGGCTCTCAGCTCCATGCTCAGCCGCAAGCTCAAAGAGCACCAGGTTTGTGGCTAGACGCACTACACTAGCTAATTTCAACCGTTTCCTTGTTCTGTGGTTTAAGATGTGTTCATCAGTGAAGTCAACCAGCTTGGAGGTAACAAGCTATTACGAGCGCCAGATAAAGAGAAGCCTATTGAGCAGTCTTTGTAGGTTTTGTTCCTGCAAACATTGAGCTAAACTTGTAATAATTTTTAGCCATTCTAGCAGCATGGCTCGAGGGATGTTGGTCTCAGTCGGTCCACCACTTTGGTCCAGACTGAAATATTTCAACAGCAGTTTAGTGGGTTGCCATGATGTTTTGTACAGACATTCATGATCCTCAGATGATGAATCCTACTGACTTTACCCGTCACGCCACTATCAGGTCAAAATGTTAATTTGTCCTTTGGTTTATGACTTAAAACTTGCAAAACTAATGACATTCCCATCAGCCTCAGCTGTACTTTGTAGTTAGTGCCAGTTTGATAAAAGTTAGTATGCTAACACGCTAAACTAAGATGGTAAACATGGTAAACACATTAGCATGTTAGTATTCTGATGTTACAGCGTGGCTGTAGACTCTTGTTATCTGAAATCCTCATGTACATACAGTATGTCAGTCTCCCTGAGGATGGTACAAGAGCAGAACACTATTTTTAACAGTCGTGTTACTCATAAACCCATTTTTTATTTAGGAGCTATTGATTAATTCACTGCAGCATTTGCAAATACTATGAGGAGCCTGACATGATTGTTTTTTTTAACAGTGGTAAATGAGAGGTGATGAATGTTGCATGAGGTCAGCAGAGTGAGAAGGAAAGGGTTATGAGATGGTAAATGAGATGAGAGATGAGTGTGTGTATGAAAGGAGAGCGGGTGACGGCAGATGAACAAAAGAGACAGAGCAGGGTGAATATAAGGTTAGGAAATATGGGGAGGGGGTGAAAATGGAAGGAGCTGAAGAAGTAAAGGAGGATGATAAGTGGTCCAGTTTTATCCATTCCTTTTAGGGCCGCATTGAGGAGCTGGAGGAGGAGCTGGAAGCTGAACGAGCCATGAGAGCTAAGGTACAGAATAAATCTGTAACAATTTAGTTTAAGCTATAACAGGCTACTTTAGTTCAAACCTTATACATAACAGCAGCATTACAATTATGTATTCACAAGTATAAATTGGCAGACAGGCGGGATATCATATCTGATTTTAAAGATTAAAGTTGATTCTCTGTTCTCTGAAAGGTGGAAAAGCAGAGGGCAGAGCTATCACGAGATCTGGAGGACCTCAGTGATAGACTGGAAGAGGCGGGAGGAGCCACCGTCGCCCAGGTGAGTGTGACTGACAGCTGTCAGTCCATCATAGGGGAGTAATACCTCAGGTTTGGCCAGTTTTCAAAACTTTGACCCCCATCCTTTTGACTGTTTAGATTGAGCAGAACAGGAAGCGGGAGACAGACCTGCTGAAGCTGAGGCGGGAGCTGGAGGAGGCAGCACTCCAATCGGAGGCCACGGCGGCGGGCCTGAGGAAGAAGCACTCTGACGCGATGGCAGAGCTGGGCGAGCAGCTGGAGAACCTGACCAGGCTGAAAGTGAAACTGGAGAAGGACAAACAGAGCATGAAGGCTGAGATCGAAGACCTCAACGTCACTATGGAGGCCACTCAGAAAGCGAAGGTACAATGTTATTTGGAAAGTCTTGTGTGATTAACTCAAGAAAACACACCATGCACGAATATAAAACCCACTGCATCTGTGTGTATTTGGGTGTAGATGAACTCTGAGGCCCACGGTCATAAGCTGGAGGACCACCTCGCAGAGGCCAACGCTCGTCTGGCTGAGATGGAACGCACTCAGACTGAGCTCAACACCACCAAAATCCACCTGACTGGTGAGAGAACACACACACACACACACACACACACACACACTTACAAGAATGCCCACAAACACTGCTCCTCATTTTTGTTACAGTCTATTCCTTTTTCTGTGCGTGCAGCAGAGAACAATGATCTGAGCAGGGAGTTGGAGGACGTGCAGAGTAAGCTGACCCAGGTGAGCAGGCTGAAGGCCTCCCTCACCTCACAGATCGACGAGCTCAAGCGACAAGTGGACGAGGAGAACAAGGTACAAGTCGCCACAAGCATGCACACACTTACTTAGAGGGAATGTGTGATATTTTGAAACATTTTCACAAGTGACAGCTGCCCAGTTCAGCCACTGTCTCCTACTATTAGACACTCGGTAGGTGCCTTGCACATTGGGCACATCAGCAGTCTTTCTCTGACCTTTAGGTGACTATCTGTCCCTGTTTTTGTCTCTGTAGTTTTATTTTTCTTGCCTTAAAAACGATTTTCACGCCTCCAATAAAACTTCCTGCTAAGGCCTCTCTCCCTCTGTGCAGGGTCGTAACACAGCGGTTGTGGGCCTGGCCAACGCCCGCCATGACCTCTCCCTGCTGAAGGAGCAGCTGGATGAGGAGTCAGAAGCCCGCGGGGAGCTGCAGCGCCTCGTGTCCAAGCTCAACGCCGACGTCACCTCATGGAGGAGCAAGTACGAGACAGACGCCATCCACCGCACCGAGGAGCTGGAGGAGACCAAGTAGGTTGAACAGAGCGGCTGCGGCTGTAAATCTGCTGTAAGCTGTTTTATACGTCATAAAGATGTATTAATGAAACATGGTGGTTGTCTTGATACTTGAATCACTACTTGAATGTGATCCCACGGTTCTACCCACTCTCCTCCAGGCGCAAACTTGCAGTGCGTCTCCAGGAGGCTGAGCAGGCAGCGGAGGCGGCCCAAGCCAGAGCTGCCAGCCTGGAGAAGGTCAAGCAGAGGCTGCAGGGAGAGGTGGAGGACCTCACCATAGACCTGGAGAGGGTAACACACACACACGCATGCAGACAAATTAATATCTGTTCACATTCAGGTTTCTGCCTTGACCATCAACTCTAAAAACGTAGACTTTCATAGTACTGTATGTGGGATATTACTGATTCATTTGTATATGTATTTGTTATTCAGTTGATATATTAGGCACTCGCTTTATGCATCACTTGGAAACTAAGTTAACCGACCAATTCTGTACTTTGTGATAAAGAAAGAGAGTGTATGTATCTGTATATCAGTAAATAAATCTGGCAAAATGGACTGCTTTGTGATGAATTTGCTGTCTGCGTCTGTGTGTCTAGTCCAACGCAGCAGCAGCAGCTCTGGATAAGAAGCAGCGAGTCTTTGACAAGCTGGCGGCTGAGTGGAGCCAGAAGAACGAGGAGCTGCAACTGGAACTGGACAACAGCCAGAAGGAGAGCCGCTCCTACATGACGGAGCTCTACAAGCTGAAGACGGCCTACGAGGAGAGCCAGGATCATGTAGAGACCGTTCGCAAGGAGAACAAGACCCTCTCAGGTAGCTTGCAACTGCTGCAGATACTGTGGTGCAGCAGATTGTAATGGGAAAAGTGCGATAGAGGGGATGATAATAAAATCTGATTACGCGTGTGCACGCTTGTCATACTTTCTTGACAATTTGCCCTTTCTCGCCACAGAGGAGATCAAGGAGTTGGTGGACCAGCTTGGGGAAGGAGGCCGCAGTGTCCACGAGCTGCAGAAGGCGAAGAAGAAACTGGAGGTGGAGAAGGAGGAGCTACAGCTGGCTCTGGAGGAGGCCGAATCTTCACTAGAGGTACAAAGAGCCTCTTTTTGGCTAAGAAGAAGACTTGGCTTGTGTCAGTTGTTTGAGAAAAATAAAGACAGATTTGCAGTCAGGTTTGGCTGTTGGTGGATCTATTGAACAAAACCATGAAGAGAAAATTATCCAAAAACAGCCATAAACGCCTGCAGTGTTAGTGGATGGGGAAAGTTGAACACTGAAGCAAACAAGGGACGTTTGCGTCTGTCCATAGTACAGTGTGTGTGTGTGTGTGTGTCTAGGTGGAGGAAGGTAAGCTGGTACGTGTACAGCTGGAACTCGCTCAGGTCAAGGCCGACATCGACCGCAGAATCCACGAGAAGGAGGAGGAGTTTGAAGTTACCAGGTGAGAAAACAAACATTCTGTAACATGCAAGAACAAGCATGCGTGAAGAGTGTGTATACACACACACACACACATGCATAGACAAAAGATAAACATTACATAGTGTGTCAAACACAGAAAAGGGACAAGACAGTAAATCTCGCAAGACAAGGGTTAAATAAAATATAAATCTGGGACACAGAAAAATTAAAGACCCTCTCCTGTCCTCCGAAACAAATCCTCCCTTGTGCAAAAAAACAAAAACATAACCCTCCCCTTTTCGGACCCCACCTCCCCCCTAAAAAAATTCACACAGTCCCTTAGTAAAACATTGATTCATGACATGACTATAGAACATCCAGTCTTCTGATTGATCACCATGATCAACAATAAGGAAGTGTGTGCCTGTATCTGTGTTTCAGTCCTTAACTACGACCTGTGTCATGTGTGCCTTCTAGAAAGAACCATGCGCGTGCAGTGGAGTCGCTGCAGGCCAGCCTGGAGGCAGAGGCCAAAGGTCGTGCCGAGGCTCTGAGGATGAAGAAGAAGATGGAGGGAGACCTGAATGAGATGGAGATTCAGCTGGAGCATGCCAACAGGAACAATGCTGAGCTGGTCAAAACCCTCAAGAAGCTGCAGCAGCAGATCAAAGTAAGAGTTGTATTCGAGGCGGCAAATAATTGAACGGCTTAGAAACTGCTTGTAGTTTGAAAATATTACAGCAATTACCCTCGTGTCCCATCCAGGATCTGCAGGTGCAAATGGACGAGGACGCCCGTCTGCACGACGAGCTGAGGGAGAAGTACAGCCTCCAGGAGCGGCGTCTGTGCCTGATGCAGGCAGAGATGGAGGAGCTGAGAGGAGGCCTGGAGGCGTCCGAGAGAGCCCGCAAACAAATAGAGCAGGAGCTGGTGGAGACCACAGAGAGGTTCAGTGAGATCAGCATGCAGGTAGGTGGCTGCACAGGAGAGCCAGGAAGTCCCATGCAGAGGCACAAGTGCACATTTGTAAGAGCATGAGAATTGATGGTTTTATAATCAAATTTTTTGTGATTCTTGATTATTTCTTTTGACGTGTCCCATTGCTACTGTCATTTTCTCCAGTGGATCCTCGTATAATCTCAACTAATTTCCTCAATTTCTGTCGCTCTAGAACCAAAGTCTGACCATCCTGAAGAGGAAACTGGAGGCAGACCTTGCGCGACTGTCCAGTGAGAATGAAGAGCTGATCTCAGAGTTTCGCTCTGCTGATGAGAGAGCCAAGAAGGCTGTGACTGATGTAAGCTGCACGACTACAGACACAAAAACTTTCAACTTTAGGTGCACATAAAAAATGTCATAGTAAAATACACGAAACTGAAAAGATTTAAATTGGCGAGTTCAGATAATTTTGTCAAACCAACAATTAAATTTTTGTTCATGCACGTGTCTGCCTCCAGGTGTAACCATGCTCAACTACACTTCAGTTAGCTGGCTGGTCCAAACCCCTTCGACTCTGCGTTGTGTATTGTTTTTAATAATGAGAAGAAGGCTGGTCTGTCGTCACACTCCAACGTTTATTCTGCACAGAACTGAACAGAAAGATAATGTGCTGGTCAGTTGCCGGCTC
>JAVQJF010080450.1:0-46868 GCA_036023855.1 Gadopsis marmoratus | reverse complement strand
TCTTGTGTAGTCACATGCTACTGTTGTGACACTAGCTTGACTTGTAATTGTTTTAAATTTGCACATTATATATATATTTTTTTTTTTTTATCTGGGCCCATATTTGTGTACTCTTTCCTGCATAGCAGTGACAGTGTCTTATCTGAAATGAACTGTGTGAAAAGGGAAGATTACGTATCGTCACACCTCTATCACATGATGCTCACGTGATTCACACATTATCAAGGCCAAAGGGATGTTGGGGGACCTATAGATAGACCTTTCGGCACACACTGTTGTGTTACCCCCCATTATATCATTTCTCAGTGTCCACTCGACACTCCTTCCTTCCCATTTCTGTTTTCATCAAAGGAGCACACAGATTCAGACACCAGAAAGATTTAGCCTTTCTCGTCTTTCACACACACATTATGCATGCACACATAAAGAGTGAGGTTTGTCTCTTTTGACTAATAGGTTGGAAATTTTTTGTAACTGTGCCATCAAGGATCATTGACATGGACCACTAATATCATTCATTTGCGACTCTCTCCCTCCCGTGAATCAGATGATTATTTGCAATTAGAGTATGCCTTAATTACAGAGAATTTTAAAAGATGTGTATTTATTGCCATCTTTATCATTTTAGTTTTTTGGAAGAGCATTTGCTGTCTATGAATTTATTTATTTATTTTTTTTTTACATTTAGACACGGGTGATAGTTTTTCTTTGGATTTCCTTTTTCAAAGATTTTCTTGGATTGTAAACACTTCCATTACAGTATTTAACAATGTTATGTGCAGTGTATGAAAAACAATAAATAAACACAAAGCTAATGGAGCATGCAAGTTTGGAAAGTTTGGAAATACAAAGTCTGATATGGTTGTGTGATGTGGGACAGAAATAATGAGCAGATGTTTAGAATGAAAAATAATTTTAATGTTAAAACCTTTGAGCAGTAATTATTACGCAGCTACGTATATTGCGAGAACATGGGGTCTGCATTGACAGTCCCTAAGTACAGTACAGTAGCATCAGAAGTAAGGGCTTCAATCTGAAAGGCACAAACATCTAATCACAGTTGTCATAATGCCAGAAAGGAAAAACAGGATTTCATTTTACAAATGTATGTAGTTTGTGTCCTACGAGGTTGACTACATCTAACGTTACACTATCTGGACGTTTTAATGCATTACGTGGCAAGTATAAAAAGAAAACTAAGGACATCAATAGTGCCTATGGCTCCTGTAGTGGACGAATAAGACCTCTTATCCCATTAACATAATTACCAGACAATTAAAAAATGCATTGTACCAAACAAATACATAAGAACATGCTACATGATGTAATTCATCGATTCACCAACAAACTAATCAACAGTGTGCACCTCAAAATGCTAGGACAGGAAAAAAAATAAAAAAAGGTTTTATGACTTTCTGCTGTGAGAAATGTTGTGCTTCCACGCCACCACCAGGGGGTGTAATGTTCACTGAAATGACCCATCACATTAGTCCCTGATAAAATGCAGTCCAGGTACAGAGTAAACAAAAGTTAGTTTCAATGTACAGCAACTGGCACTGTTGGCATAAGAGACAGTCATTGATATTTATAGTGTTATTGAATATCGACAGAAAGAATCTGACAATGTTTATCCAGGTAGTATTTCCAAAGGTTGAAAATGTAGAAATTCCTCTGCTACAAAACCCTTGAAAGGCACAGACGTCCTTGTTTACAGTTTGCACACTTTAACTAAACATGGTTCATTATGGTCTTAACACCGAAAAGTGTTTCAAATGCAGAGTGAAAAGGTATAGTCTCCAGCTTTCCTTTTGAAAAGGCTTCACCCTGTTATGTTTTCCTGCCCTATTGAATTCCAGCCTGAAAAGGCAACACAAGTGTTGAAATGTTCCCATGAGATGAAGTTATATATATATATATATTATGCATTGTGGGTCTAGTGTAAAGATATTTTAGTGCAGTTTTGTGCAACTTCATAGTGATGTGACAACATTTATGTTCCAACACAGGAAACATGCTGCCTAAACCTACAAGCTCCATGGCCAAGTATATGGAATTAAATACCCAAGCGCTGCAATTTTCTTTATTATATATAGCTTTGTCTTATTACTCTCTAATAACACTTAACTACATCATTCAACATCATCCACCTGAAAGGTAGTCTGTTTAATCTATTTACATGATAATACTGCTATACTGTACATTCGCCTGGTCCTGGACTGGAGAGTAACTGTACAAGTATAGTATATGTGTACATGTGTGACATTTACTATAGGACTATTCCCAAAACATCTGAATCCAATAGGAACATCTCGGTCACACTTTGTTTTCTTGTTGTGGCCTTCACCTGCAAATGACATCTGTGGAACAGAATGCCTCTTGGGTTGCCTCACACAACACAAAGTAAAAATCATTACAAACGGCAAAACAGCTAGAACCTGTCTGACAGATCCTGAATAACCCTTAATAAATACCAATCACCTCAGGGAATAAGAAGTTCGACTTTGATTACAGACAGGTTCAAATGTTTGTTTCTCTTTGCTCTTGCACAATGTTACACGTGTAGAAAAACGATTCAAATAGCGGTCTGGCTGGTTGAGCTGTCTCACTTGACGGGATGTGTGTAAAGGTGCACACACCACACATGCGGGTGTGTCTTATGTTTGTGTGTGCCTCTCTAGCTACTACATGTACTTTAATGCATATATGTACAGCATCAGTGCCTCACACCCCGACAGGGCTCTGGTCTCCAGAGTCAGTGGACGACACGGACACGGAGTAGCGGCGTCTCTTGGCTGCAGTGGAGCCCTGGAGCATGCTGGGATGGAAGCCTGCGTGTCGCCGGGCGTGTTTAGTCAGGTGGTCACTCCTCATGAAGCACTTGTCGCACATTGGACAGTTGAAGCGCTTCTCGCCCGTGTGTGTGCGGTAGTGACGCGTCAGCTCGTCTGATCGGGAGAACTTCTTGCCACAGTCTGGCCAGGTACACACGAAGGGGCGCTCACCTGAGAAAACACACACGTTTTGTATTACTATGCTGTTAAAGGACTTTCCTTTGACTGCATTTATTTAATAAGCCCACAGAGCCTGCTGCTGTGTGTGCAAAAAAAAACAAATCATCATTTTTTATATTCTCCTGATCTTATTAAAACCCAATATGTAGAAAAGTATTAAGGTGGTAACCCTTTTGATGAAGGCAAAGAAAAGCACTGTGTTATGTTATCCTCCTTAGTGATTTTACTTAAGTCTGGGATGAGTTAGACCCCTGAGAGAAACTCCCTGTTAGATTTCTTATGAACAAACCGTTACAAATCTATTAACAACAGAAATACAAATGGACTTATTCGGTAATTGGGAGAGATAGTGCTGCGTAAAATGCACTGTCAACACCAGTGAAGATGATCCATTGCATTTTAACAGTGTTTCACAACTGGACTCTCTGAGACCCCAAACAGAAGTAATGTATCATCTGAATCATGTCATCAGTTCAAAAGTATCAAGGTGATAAAATAATGTTAAGTATGTTTTTGGAGATGTTAAATGACCCCATACAGAACATTAGGATGAACCTTTATCAGTTAACACCTAATCTATAACCTTTACTCTAAACTAGCCTCTCTCATGTTTTTATTCAACACCATAATTTTAATTATAGATTTAATAATTAGCCCTTCTTATAAAGAGGGAGGCCTGTCAATAACTAACACAAAGAACACAGACACAAAATAATCAAGTGTGAGGAGGCGAAGGAGACAGTACAAACTTCACAAAAATACTTTTTTTTTGTCTGCAGCAAATCACAATTTTGGGAGGGCCCAAAGAACACATTGATTTATGGTGAGTTATGATAAGAGCCCCATGAATAAAACAGCCATGGCTACCCCCACTTCCTCTTCCTGCACGTGCTCCACTTCACCACATGTCTGCCCTTGTTTACAACCCCAACGTGAGTGAAGTGGAGGAGGGTGACGTAGAAGGAAACTGGGGGGGGGGGGGGCGCAGTTAGGCTCACCGGCGGCCAAGAACATGTGGGGACAAACAGTGTCGCAGTGACCTGCATGCGAATCACACGCCGAGATACGCAGACATTTGTGCGCACAGGCACACGTCCATCTCTTGCAAGTGATGGTGATGGTGATGATGATGATGATGATGATGGTGATGATGATGATGACGTCATGTCTCGTGCTGGTCCCCCGGGTAACTTCTCGCACCTGAACAATCATCGCAAATATGGGCGGCGGCACGCGGTGTTCCCAGACGGCTGAGGCTGCGTGTAAACAGGACACATAACACCCCCCCCCCCCCCCTCAGCCGGCCCCCACGGCCCACCGGGGGCCGGTCAGTCACACGGGACCACCTTTCCTATAATCTGTTATTCGTTTGCAGGACCGTGTGGTGTCTCACTGACAACACCGTCCATTACATGTCCTATATTTAAAGTCACACCATCAGCTCATTTTGGGGCTTTTCCTCTCACGGTGATTCTATGTTGTTCACAGACTGACGTGTCACTCACGTCCCAGAAATAACACGCAGTGATGTAAAACATGCGTCTGAAATAACAACAACAACAACGATAATAATAATTAAATGAACGTGACGCAGGGAGGTTTTGCTGTCGTCAACAGAATCGCGTCCCGTTAGACTCACCGGTGTGGACCCTGAGGTGGGCTTTGAGGTGGGACGACTTGCCGTACATCTTCCCGCAGCCAGTAAAAGGGCAGCAGTGTCTCTTGTCGGGAGACTCCGGTCTCGCCGCCGCCGCCCTCTTGTTCCGGGACTGTTTGGGTGCCACCGAGCTCCAGCGGTCCCCGGTGTTCAACCGGCAACTTCCCCGCTCCACCTTCTCCTGCGTGCCGGCTTCGCTGCCTCCGGCGCCGACAGCGTTGGGGCTGCACTTGTTCAAGTCCAAGAGAATCATTGCCACCATCAGCAAAGTCCTGTTCTCCTGGTTCTCTTTCAACGCGTCCTCTGTCCGACCCGGTGCTCGGCTGGGGACACAGTCTGCAGAGACATCGCCCTCCGACATCACTAAAGGCAGATCCGGGTGGAGAACAGAAACCGTGCAGCGTGGAGAAGCCAAGCTGTGTCGCCTATCCACAAACAATCCGACAAAACGGACACAATAAAGTCATCAGACCGCGGTCCTCCCGGGAAACATGCGGTTAGCCGTCCATACGTGTCGATTTCAATGTGACGGTTCCCGCAAAAGGCTGCGTTTTCTCGGGGAGGTTGCAGGGCGGACAAATAAACACCGGCTTGCAGTTTGAACCGCTGCCGGTCTCTGTCCTTCCCCAACAATAACACCAAACAGCGTTAACCAGCAGGGTTAACCGACTGCGCCATTGTGTCTGCGTTCATTCCGCCTGTCTCTGCGCACCCACACATGCGTCAACTTGTCCTATTTCACAGCGTCTCTCAACTACAAGAAACAATTTCGCGGAATCCCACGGCGTCATAAGAAAGCGGGACCGTGATTGGCTGCGAGGAAACATGACTCGTGTATTTAGAATTGCCCAGTCACAGGCGGGAGTGAGGGAACACTGGGCCAATCACAGGCAGGGGCTGGCGGAAAGAGGGCTGATGCTACCTTCATGTACTTGAGGTGACTGGGAAATATGGGTACCGATTGTCCAAAATTGATTTAGAAAGTCTCAAGTAAAATACTTAGAAATAGAAACGTCTTAAATATAATTAAACTACGTAGTCTAAATTATAATTTATTTTTATTATTATTATAAAATTATTATTATTATAAATCTCGTTTTTACCCGACGTGTTGGCAATGTTATTCAATTGCAAAAGCATATTGAATTCAACTGAATTGAATATACTGCAAACATTCTATAAATACATTTTAATTACACTCACAGTTACTATTGAAGAGTTTGAGTTAAAGATGGAAAGCAGAGCAAAAAAGGAGCATCATTTGTCCTGTGCACATTTTGTCCAGTTCGTTCAACTCAAATCACTTTCTTTTTGACAGGTAAACTCCTGTCACCAGGTCCATTCAGCAATTCCCTGCCAAACACCGCATATATTTGCGACATGCTTTGAAGGGACACTCTGCAGCGTCACATGAACTCATCATGCCACGCCCCCAGGCCGACACCGTTGCCTCATTCTTTATTGCGGAACCTTATTTACTACATATTTTTTGGAAGTACATATGGTTTACTGTCATATTTATAAAACGACTTGCTGGGGGTGAATTAATGATTTTACATTTTATTTTGGTCCAGCACGGGGGAATAGGACGCTGATTTGCACAGAGAAAAAAAGAGACAAACAACTTTAGGATTGCTTAAGAGTCTACACGTGCAGGTTGTACACTCAGCAACCCGAGAAACCAGTTGACAGAGTTTAAATTTTTCATGACGGGAAATTAGATGCATTGCAGCATCATATGACAGGCCACGCTGACCATAAGATTTGCTGCTTCTTTGTATGCAGTGGTTTGGATGACTGGTTTGGAAGCCAGTGGTCCCTGCGTTACTGGAGCCTACTGCTGCAAAACCATTTGCCCTGCCGTTATCAATCAGTGAAGGTCAAACCATGCAAGTACTTCATGTAATAATGCAGCTGCTCTTTACACCAGTCCGTCTATATATGCCTTTTGTACTTTAGGCATTAATTGTATAAGGTTAGCTGTGGTCCGTAAGTTTATAGGGATTTAATTGTGATTTTTTTATTTAATTCTAAGGCTTGTGAGTCCTTATAGTTTTTGCGTCAGAGCATTCACAGGTTTCTTGTTAGATTACCATGTTGTGAATTAACTGAGTAGAAGTTGATGATGTCTGTTCGGAAATAGGAAAGTGTGTGGTATAGCTGATACAGTACAGTATCTGACAGATTATGCGTCCACATATTCACGTCTGTAGTGGCATCCAACCAGAGCTGGCACATCGGTATGTAAGGGTTGGCTCATAAATCTGTGTCATAACGAAAGTGATATATGTTTTGTTTTCTTAGATGCAAACCAGCCACGCCACTACCGTGGCCCATAATATATAAGCTGTGGACAGGTCTGACTTTGTGTCCCAGTTCCACAACCATGCATGTGAAACAGACCATGGTCTGATCCTAAATTAGCGCAGTTCTCAACTGTCCTCAAAGTTACACTTGAACTTGTGCCAGTGCAAACTCACTTGACACTATGCATGAGGTCAGTTTATGCTGTTAATGTATAACTACGTTTTCTTTCATGCAATCTCAACAAGAGAAACATATATGAGATATGAGATATATACATAACATAAAATGTAAAATTTGATTAGCTTGTAACAGCCAGCTGGTTTTTGTAATGAATACCTTAATTCTATTCCCCTCACTGGTAAAGTCACTGTCAAACTGCCTTTATGTGAAGATGCAGAGTATACAGTCACACTGTCAATGTAATGTCTAAAGGAAGAATAAATGAATGAAAAGATAATAATGTTTAGAAATTCATAATATAGGTACCTGCATAACACATTATAATACATGATAATACAATTTCTCTATTACCTATTGTGTATGAAAGACTATGAGGTTTTACCAGCATTATAGTACTTAATGTAACCATTCTGGTGGGGAACCTCTTAAGGCCATAATGCCCAAATGACTGCTCAGTGTCTAGTAACATGTTCACAGGTATGTGTGAGTTACATTTAATGTGATTTAAATATTAAGAAATGGCTGTTTGTTTTGTGAAACAGGGAGAGAAAATGACAGATTCTTGATTTTTAGTGTATAGTGACACGTCAAAATATCTTCATTCAGTCTGACTGGAGCAGAAAGGTAGACAGGTATGAGGAGTTCTGCAGTGACTCAAACCTTTTGTATTCTGTGATGTATGAGCCATCTGAGCATAATGTGTGTCTTAATCCTGCCAAGACAGTAGTCCCACTCATTTCAGCGATGTTCTGTCGACAGGGCTGCAGCTCTGTTTCTTCTGTGCCTCAACACTTCCAGTCTGGGAGGACACTCTCTCAGGGTTTTATCGTCTGGTTTCAGGATCAACAGTATGATGGTCACATCCTGCCTCTGCAGCCTGTGATGTTTATCAGTAGAACTTTTTTTTACTTGAAGCAGACAGTGAGTTGCCATGAAGCCATTGCCACTCTGTCCATTCAATATGGTTGCAAGAAGCAAATGTGTGCTCATAATAACTTAAAGCCTTATATGGAAAAGGGGTCCATATAAATAGATACTGTAGATGGTAGCTCTTTATTTATTTATCCCAGTAAGGGAATTTCAGTTTTATTTTCTTAGATTAACTTATGATGCAGCTGTATGTGTTATAAAGCACTGTCATAAGAGTTAAGTGCACCTGCTAATACATGCATTCATATATATATATACATATACAGCTCTGGAAAAAAATGAGAGACCACTCAAATTTTCCAAAGTTCATTTTACTCAAACAAATACCTATCAATAGTAAAACCAGAGAACTGATAATTTTGCAGTGGTCTCTTACATTTTTCCAGAGCTGTATGTATGTATACATATATACCCTCAGCTGGAAAGGACAAAAAGAGTTCTTCCAGTGCAGTTGGTGGTTTTGGGGGAGCTGGGAACGACCAATGCCGCCTCCGTGTAGAACTGTGTAGACATTATTTGGATACTGTTTATGTGACAATGAAGCGATCAGTCAAAGTAATGACACCCATACACACAGAGGTGTCACCCAAGCAAAGGCAAGTGTTCATATGCCACTGTGCTTCCCCTCCCTCTCATACTAGTGTATACATTTTAAACTGGGAAATGTCACAATGTAGCAGGGAAGAGTGCCACGCCTCTCCTGAAAAACTGCAACAAATACCCTGTTATCCTGTCAACACTGTGACTCACAGCCTAAGAGATGATTTAACCTGATCCCTGAAACGACATGTCCAATGCTCACAACAAAACAAAATGTACAGGAGGAAAGGTTCAAGAAGACAGCTGGGGTAATAACACAAAGTCCATATTTGAGCACAACAGATGCGGTGTAAGCCCAAACACTGCGGGGACTTCTCCCCCTTTTCCCGGATCGGCCCTTGGGCTACTGGAACCCCGCCTCCACTTTGCTCGATTCGGTGGCAGAACCCCCGAATTTCCAGGAAAAAAATCTGGCTGAAAAAAAAGTTTCTTGGCCGGACGCGCGCAGCCTGCCGCCGCCCCCCGCTCCTCTTTCAGCAGAGCTGTAAACATTTATCTGGAAGAGGAGGCGCTTCTGCTGCTCCTGCTGCTCCGCTCCTCGCCTCCTTTCTCACAAAAGTGCAAAAGTTCAAGAGTGCACGGGCGCATCAGGGTCATGTTGTTGTGTTGACACGGACTGGTGGTTGTGTCAAATATGAAGTGTGGGCGCGTGCGCGTGCTGTAACAGAGAGAAGGGGGGGGGGGGGGGCACGTGCGCGATCTCAGAACAGAATGTTCCCTTCCACGTGCGCTGTGGGCTGACGCACCACCGCTGAGTCGCTCCCTTATTTAGCTGGCAGCTTTAGTTACTGGTTACTTTCAGATACGCACTAAATATGATCAGCTCATGCAATATAATGTATTGTTACAAGTTTAAATGTTGCATAAATGTTCAATGTATCAGTAATCCAATCAGTATAGTATAGTATAGTATAGGAGGCAGAGTATCCTCAGAGAGAGACTTCTGTTTAAGTACATGTGCAAGTACATTTTGTGCAGGGCTTTTACTTGAAATGACTTGAGTATTTCTAAAGTGTGTTATTACTACATTTGCTTACGTTAGGAATTTGAGTACTTCTTCCACCACTGCATGCCTTAAGTATGGTGCAATTCAATAAAAACACTGAACGTAGGAAGCTTTTCAGTGTTGTGTCAGAGAGTTATGGAGCTCCTCAGGTGATTTTTGTGGCCATATGTAGTGGTGCTGGTGCATTATATTGTTTGGGAGATGGTGCCAAAGATTGTGTTACCCCTGTTCAAACAGGATCACAGTACTATACAATGGAATCAGTTCAAACAGCATTATAAGCTATGGCCGCAAAAATGACCTTAAAAGCAAATCAACATTTGTTTGGCACAGTGTCAAAAGAAAATGGAACATTGTGTGCTTTAAAAGGGAACAATCACAGGGCTACTGCACTGATTTTATTGTAATGCAGGTGGCACAGGTGTTGACGTTATTGTGACGGAAACCAGTCTTTGCAAAGCAACATTAATGCAGAAGTGGGGAATTTTCAGTTTGTGCTCTGTTCGTGTATTTTCGCACACTGACAAACGTGTGTTTACTGGTTGTTGTACAGACTGGACTGACTGCGCTGAACATGCTGATCACTTTACATCATACATTTCTCACACATCTGTCACACACACATGATAAGCATCAGTTTAGTCATTGATTGGTTAAAGATACTGGTGAAGGAAAAACAGGCAAGACACAGAGCACCAATCTATTTAATTTTTTATTTAACAATGCATGCCAGACATGATCCTATTCACATTGAAGAATACAGATTTGTATTTGCATCCAAATACTCACTACTTTGATTTCATATTATAATCTCTATCTTTCTCTCTGTCATCTGAACAGGTCGTCTCTGTACACTCTGAGTGGAAGAACTGCATGCATTTGAAGGACTTTAAATAAAGTGTGACCAGTAGGGGAGTAAGTCCCTTTCAGTTGTAGAAGCGCAACATCAGCAGTTATTGCAGAAAACACATGTGCGTGAAACTCTCTTTCTCTTACGAGTCACAGGTCATTGCAGGAGGGAAGCAGATGTGTCGATTATCATCATGATTCCACAAAACTGTAAGATACAGTAGGAAAATATTTAAAAAATACTGTACATTGAGAATCTGTTGGGTGGTGTTGTGTTGGCATGCCTCCCTGTAATTGGTGTCATCTACATGTGCGGCTTCACACGCAGTTAATGTACACGCACATACACACATGCACACTTCCCGTCAATACCTTCCACAACAGCCATGTCAACATAATCTCAAAACCATTTATAGAATCATGTTCGCACAAGTTTATAAGTGCCATGGACATCATATTCCTTACTGTAAGGACAAAGACATTTTAAAAAAGAAAATGTTAGGTAGGTCAAATAGGAGGGCCAAAAGCCTTTAGTCCGACACAGTCATCTGTTTTTTGCAGAAATTAGTTGAGCTTTACGACCTTTGCTTTGTTAACCCTGTCTGCCACAGTTGTGTAGACAACAGGTCAGTAGATCACAACTCAGCACGTTTCCATTTTGTTTGGCAAAGTTTGGTTTGGTTCAGCGCGCGAGGGTCAACTGTCCGCCACCAAAGCCCTCTCTACAGGATTCTTGTTGTTTGGATTGTTAAAAACTCAAACTCCTGTGTATGAACAATGTCAGTCGATCAGGTGTGAAGACATTCATTCATATTCTATTGCCATTTCTTAAGACATAAAACACAAAATATATAGATTTCCCTACAATCCCAGAAGACTCTGGGTTAGACTCTTAAAGCACAGTGATCATATTGGAAGCCTTCTGCTGAAGACAAATTCAAATCTGTCTCTTTCTTTACTATCTTTCTTTCCACCATGATTCCATGATATACTTACTACCTTGCATCACTGGGGTAACGCTGTCCCTGAGCATTGACTTGACCTTTCCTCTCTAAAACATACTGTAACCCACAGGTTTGTTGAGGAAATTGCAAATCTGATCCTGTGTATGTATCGTCGGGCACAATACAACTTATGTTGATGTTATATTTGTTGGGTCAAAAGGGTAATCCACAATTTTACAAATAAAGTTACCCTTTACAAAAACATATTTTCAGTTAGGCTTGATTCTTCAAGTATTTCACAGACAACCTGCGTTATTAACTAAGGAGGCTGAAAGATGAGAGGTCTGGCAAAAGATGTTATTGAGTTGCACTGTGGGAATTGTAGGATCCATTGTTTTTGAAGCTTGACCCATACTGGGGTCTAAAAGTCAGGATATCTCAGCCTCTGTTCCTTCAATTTTGACCATTTGTTTTAAAACCCGTCTCTATAGAGTCCCCCAACTCTGTGGAGGTGTAGTACGAAATCACTGGAGTACCCCTTTAAGGTTTAGGGGTTGAGTCAGGGATAGTAGGTGTATGAACAGGTTGGATAAGTCATATTGTGACATGGAGATAAGTCAAATGACACCAGTTCAAGCAATACATAGAGTTACTGCAACCAACTCTATGGTGATGCTATATCCTCAGTTTCATGTGCAAATAAGATTTGTTTTTCACCTATGAAAATAGGATTCTCAATGAAAACATTTACATATTTTGGTGGATTCAAAAATGTCCATACAAGCAATGATACAGTCTACTAATAACAACATTCCCCCTGACTCTGTACATCAGATGTGTTGAAAGAGAACAACAAAGGTCTATGAGTGCTATGAGTGTATGCAACAGCCACATGTTTGGGCACAGATTTTTGGGCTGTATGATAAGGGAAAAAACTAAAAATGAGAAATTTCACAGATTTCTGAATCACTTCAGTCCCCACATACTCCATCCATGCCCAAAAGGCACCCTATGTTTGGTATACTGGCAACTGTGCATTGCCATGTCAACAATACATTAGAAAATTCTCATAAGCTGCTTGATAAACATACAATAAAAACTACTTTAAATACTTTAAATATGATTGAAATGTACAGTATATCAGACAATTCTATATTTAATAAATAATATAATACATCAGCATTTAGTGCATGTCGATGGTCATCTTTTATTAAATTTAAAAGCTTAATTAGAAAATACTTAAAATTTGACAAAAATATCACTGAGAAGATATAAATATTGATTTTGTAATTCAAACAGGCATTTACTGTAATTATCAATAATGAGCAAGAAAATGTCAATAAATAAAATCAATCTCAAAATAAATGCAACATGATTAATCTGAATTGTAATAGTGAGGAAATATAAAACAAACATAAAAAAAAATTAGTAAGAATTCTATTAATTTCACTTATCTTCACAAAGCTATCAGAGTAGGGCATCTTCCTCCCACCAGACTTCTTCCATTAGAATAAAAAAAAAGTTTCTTAAAACACTGGTTTGGCTTTCATCTTAGAATGATAATAACTCTGTGTTTCCTCCTCCATGTCACTTAAAATGCACGGCTTTCATATATCTTAGCTATAATGCATATACTTGACAGCTTGTGTCAAGCGTTCTTAAAAATAAATTCATAAATTAACTCTTTTTGTAGGAGGTCTTCTTGACCTGTATGTGAATTGTAATGGGCTTAGTCATTGAGAATTGCTTTCTTTTAAAGTCTCCTTTTGCAGTGGCTGGCTTTGAATGCAATTTATAAAAAAAGGAGAAAAGCAAATGAATGACAGTCATGGAATAGATGAAGGACGGATCCATTAGGTGTAGGTGGATGTAAAACCATTGCAACAATGCCACTGCCAAAACCTGAAGGAGGAGGGCTGGGCTACAAGAGAGCAACGCTTGGTTGAGTATAAGGATTTTTGGTGTCAGGTGCAGGCAAAGAAGGTTCACATCTGGTTCACTCAGCAAGCATTGCTTCTGAAATAGGCTCATAGTGCCCTCTTGTCCCCATTTTGTTTGCAATTGCACTTGTTAAAGCTCTCAGCGATCAGGTCTGAACTAGTTTATTTTCTAGTATTGTGTAAGGTTTCACTGACAGCCTGTGTGTGTGTGCGTGCAGACATGAAAATAGGCATGTGAATGTCAACATGCACTTGATTAAAGTCTTCTGTCTCCTGATCCTGTTATTGTTGTAGATTCATGCCTCGACTCAGTGCTGCCCCAAACACAAGTTGTAAAACACTGGATGATGTCACCTAATCTCAGGCTTCATGTCACATTTTCTTTCTCACTTTTTCCTGATAACTTGCAGCTTTTCGCTCTTTTTACGTGGCTAATTAAACACACTTTTTACTGTTCCACTTGAGAGCCGTGACTGGAGACACGTGATTAGACTAACGGCCTTTTGACTGAACGCTGCTTTCTTTTTTTGACAAAAGAAATAAAAACTGTTTTGTAGATAAATTATGCTACAAAAACGCAAAACATTGAAAGAAAATTTGATATTCCTTTCAAAAAAAGAGATAAATTGAATATTTGAAAGATGTATTTGTGTATCCAGAGGTAAGTTGTTGCCATGTTACAGCAATAATTTCCAGTGCAACCAAGATGGGAAATAGTTACCGATGGTTCCAAACACTTCCTTGATTCCTTCATGAAGCAGACAGAAATGTTAGCTTCTTTCTGTTTGCTAGTGCTGGGGTCTTACTAAGTGGAGTTTGGATTATATGAAGAGAGGAAAATGTATTTAAAGCAAAAGTTTTGCGACAGTAATGACTACGCTAAGACAAAATGACAAAATGAGGTGGCTGTTTTTTCTTTCTTTCTCCACTCTTTGTCGCTCAGACTTGACAGATTCTACCATATAATGCAGCTAGGAGTAACAGTATACTTTCTCGGACTAACGTGATTGATATGTGATGTAACACAGTGACAGATGTCTACTTGACATAAAGGTGATGGGTGGAAGACATACAGTACAAATACACCTTCCACTGCTATAACACCCCATTGAGAGTTACTTAGCTACAAGAGGAGGTAAAAACTACTCTAGATTCATAGCTCTTTGTTTTTGACTGGTGTACAGTAGGACCCCTTTATCTCCCATCCTCTCCCCTTGACTCCCGATCCAGGGTAAAGTTGCCCTCCTGCACTGACTATGAATAAACCTTTATCATCTTTTCTAACCTAAAACGTGAGTAAAAAACACTGTAGATCTGGTCCAGATCAGCATCTATTGGCAACTTCACCCTGCTTCCACTTTTGCCCTGGGCCCTCTCAGTTTTCCTCCCTGGTCCTATCAGTGTGTGAGTGTGCTGACCAGTGTTCTTGTCACGTGTAGTTTTGTCTATCAAAGCTGCGGAAAGCTGACGGAGTTGCCAGCTTCCTCATGGAGAGGCTGTCAGTCTTGGCGGTTTCAGGCCGTGCTCCAGACTTGCTCCTGAGGAAGGGGTTTCTGGTTCCTGCCAGACCCCGGCCCCCCGACCCAGGCCCCCTGTCTGTCCCCAGACCCGGTCCCCTCTCCATCCTCTCACTCACTGACAGGCTCTTCCGGTGCGGAGGGGCCAGTGTGAGGGAAGGATGGGAGTCGTCTGAGGAGCAGCTGTTTGCTCGCTCCAGCCTGGAGAAGGGGGAGCAGAGAGGGGCCCCACTGGGTCTGCTAAGGCCCCCTAGACGAGGGGTATCAGGGGCCGGAATCAAGTCCTCGGGGTCCTCTGGATCAGACTCTGTGTGACTAAGCTCTGCTTCTCTCTCTGGGTGAGAGGAACCAACGTCTGAGGGCTTATCAAAGGGGAATGAGGTGGATCCTCCTGGGGATTGTGAGCGTTCTGCAGGAGTATATGGAGCTGAGACACAGCGTGTATCGATACAGTCAGTGATGCTGGTGTACTCTGCAGCTTTTACCTGGACTCCTGCCCCCAGTCCACTGTAGCAGCCTCTTGGTGTGAACATGAGGCTGTGGGACTTGACCAGAGAGGGCTCATCCAGGAATGCTGTGCCTGCTGTAGAGAGGTAGCGGCTGCTCTTAGAGCGCTCAAGCAGCCCTGCTGAGGGAGGTGGGGATGGTTCCATGTCCCAAGGAGGTAAAGTGGTATCTGGTAAGAGGTGGGCTGAGCACAATGACAAATCAGCAGCTGCACTGTCATCAAATATGGCTCCAGCTGTTCCGCTGCTGCCAGCACCGCCCTCCGAGTGCCTGTCGCCCATACCACTGGTGGCAACGCTGCTGAAGTCCCGGCCTCCCGGCAGCACCGTCTCCATAATATCCGACTGCAGCGAGGAGTCTCTCTGGAGCTGTGGCACCATACGGAGAGGATCCAGAAAGACCTCTGCAGGCCCCACCTCCTCAGAAGTTGAGACATAGATATCAATGCATGATGATGGACGGTGGTGCTGGGAGACCGAGAGCGTCGCTAGGGGGAGGGGCTTAGACTCCTTGGGGGCGGCAGTTGAGGACACTGATTGTGAGCTGTTGGCTCGGTGGAGACTGAGTGAGCGTTCTTTGAAGAAGCTCTCGGCTCGTTCAGCCCCACTTGAGCGTTCACCGCCACGACCGCCTGAAACATAAAATGAGTGGCTTCTTGTCCGTGTAGCCATGCCAGTAGGAGAAGGTGGGGACATGGAGCCCTCAGCTGTGCCCTCCAGGGCCTCCTGCAGACGGTAGGCATTACCTTCTGTACTGTTAAAGCTGCTTTGACGGAGGATGTATGCTGCCTCTGGGCACTCACCCTGGCGAAGTATGTATGCTGAGTCTGTGCAGTCAGATGAAGTCCGGGAACGTACTTTGTTGACCTCACCACGCTCAACTCCTGTCACACGCTCCAGTGCTACGGCAATTCGCCCAATCAGCTCCTCCATTTGGGCCAGACGAATGTCAACAGTCTGCAGTGAGGCCTTCATGAAGTGTTCCCTTTCATTGACTTCCTCCAGACGCATTGCCATGTTCTCCACCCTGTCAGAGTAGAGAAGAGAGGAAAGAAAAGGCATTAAAAGCACTGGAGAGGGAAGAATAGCAGGGGAGAATGGCAGAGAAAAAAGGTGGCAGAGAGACCACCAGGCTGACAAAGAAAAAAAAAGCAAACGGAGAAGACACAATATAAAGTCACAATATATAGATTATGCCACATTTAGAAATGGACAGCAATTACACAAAGAAATGTGAAAAATACATAAATGGTGAAATACACACACAACACAACAGAAGGACACAAATGACTGAATATACCTTGGTATTTGGTAAAACAAAGAGCTGAACAGTCAATCATGCTATCTAAACCTTCTGCATTGATCCAAGTAAACTGAAAGCTTGTGCTTTACGCTGCCAATAATTAGTGTTCCTCATTGGGTTAAATCATTGTTTTTGTCCTGTAGGCAGAGAACTGGACTTCTTTATATACCAATTTTCCACAGACTGAAAGCTTTAGGTAGAATGCAGACAGACGTTTTCTGTGTAGCTATGTCCGACCTTTCAGAAGTGACTCTGATCCGCTCATCATTAGAGGAGTGGAATCGGTCGTCTTTCTCTCTGAAGTACTCTTCTATGCATTGCTCTTCAAAGTCATGGACTTTCTTCAGCTCATCCTCTGTGATGAAAAGTTCTGCGGATGAAAGAGTTAGAGGTAGTGGTAATGCTACAGTGCCTTATTCTTTTGATTGACGGTGTAATATTAGCAAACGTTGTAGCAGTTAACAACTGAAAAATTTAAAAATAATTTACAATGATGTGAATCAGTTACAACTCTGAAAATATTGTTTGTCTGCCACTCACTCAGTCCATAGTCCCTCTCGTCATCGTCCTGCTTGCGCCAGCGACAACACAGATGTTTGAGGACCATAGTTATATGACTGAAGATGATGAGGGGTGGAGGAAGGACTGGGCGCTCATGGAAGGTCATAATGAGCTGGTAGCGCTGGAACTTCCAAACCTGGTTGGAGATGGACTTCACCTCGAAGAATGTATTACTATGATGATGGACAGTCACAGACAGAAATGCTACGTCAACCATATAATATTAGACCCACTGAAAGCACAACAAAGACCATAACCACTGCAGATAGTACACAGATTGAAAAGCAGACTCCTTCCCTTAGCATGCTGCTGCACTTCAGAACCACGTTTGGACACAGAGTATATGGAGATAGAAATAAATGCAACAGCCAACACAGTAAATGGTTGCTGTAATGTGTACTGTGATTAAACCTTCAATTTTAACTATCGTTTTTTTCCACTCCACTTTCTGATAATTAACCTGACAAACGTGAATAAAAGGATGACCGTCAGTGTTATGTGCTACGTGTAATATGCTGGGATGTGTGTAAAGCCGTGCAGTGTGTATGTTTGTTACGGGTGGAAAAAGATTACGTACTTGAACACAGCTATGAGTAAGTTGACCAGCAGTATGTTGGCCACCAGCAGATAGCAGGCCATGATGGCAGGAACAATCCAGGCCCCCGTCTTACAGGGAGGCAGGGCCACCACCCCCCCATCCTCTGTAGTGATGTTCTGCCCACAGGGGGCTGCACACCGTCACCAAACAGATACAAACACATACAAGTTAATGCAAGATACAGTATGTCTGTAGATATAGACTTGAATGCATGATGAATAATATTTTGGTAGAAATGCACAACAAATCAGAAAGACATGCAGACACATGACATAAACAGAAGAAACAGTGTACAGTAAAACTAAAATACAAACTATAATAAAATAAAACCTAAGCAAATTAATATAAAGAAAACAAAAAACATTCAAGCACATACTATACACCGAGTTACAAGATGACAATAACAAACATAGAGACAAGCGGACCTGACAATACCAAACAAAATGCATAACTACATATTTTGCAAACAAACAAGAAGCATAAGTTGTTTTTATGCTTCTTAAAGAGGGGACTGGAGAGAGTGGACACTATAATGGTGGGGGCTCATGTTCAGAAATGTGCATCTGAAAACAAAATAGAGACAAAAAAATGCATTTGTCATGTCTCATCACAATTTGTGTTCTCAATATATTTAAACATGCGGTGGATGTTTAAAATATATTGTCACATATGTGTGCCATAGCTTCATTCAGCAATGGGTGATTGCTCTGAATCACCTGAAATGTATTTAGGATACACAGTGTGTTTTTTCCATCTGTGATGGTTCAGTTGCTGTGGCTTATCTGGGGAACATTCAGCATTTTGTTCTTGGTTTGTTTGCCTTTGAGAATCATTCTAGTCATGCTCATCATTGCTTGATGTTCAATTGTTTCACACAATGCAGCCCAAAGACAGAGAACTGAAGTAATTTCTTTTTTTTCTTCTTTTACCTTCCAAAAATTTGGATTAAAAACTCTGACAACTGAACCACGTGAAAAAACAGATTACAGATGATGAACGGTGGCTGATAATCATATATTCTGGGGTGTGTGCATGTTTTATTCCTGTATGATGTGGTATTATGTAAATATATATGTAAATGTCAATGCTTATGTTAAATGTTGCCTATATTGGCAGAAATACTTTGGCGATGTTGCAATTGCTCCGGTGAGAAACTGAGCCGGCGTTAAAGGCAGGGTGATATGGGTTACATGACAGATGGAGTTAACATGGCAGGGTCACTTCTTCAAATGAAACTAATTGAAAGTCAAGGAACAAAGTGGGTGGAAGAAACATCAAGGGGATATCAAACTTTGAAATTTTGATAGTTCCTCTTGATGTGACAACTGACCAAAAACAAAGAGCATCAATATATTACATAATATTTGAAAAGTGCTACTGCCATGTAACAGTGCCATTTGCCAGCCAGTGCCAGAATTAGTAAGGGTAAAGTTGCTTACAAGATACAGCCTTAGGTCAAGCTACTAGTTATCAAATCAAAGATTTAGAGAAGATAGGCAGCCTCATTGAGTCAGGCAGTCATATACTTTCAGTTCTCTTAAACAAGCTTCTGGTATTTAAAGAAAATGCTGTTTAGATACAGTAGCTGACCCAAGATACCAAACCAATGAGGGCAACTTCAACCTTGGAGCGACTGGAGCCGCATGCACATTTTGTCTCAAGTGGCCTCTAGTGGTGGGAGTGGGCATGACATGGTGGCAATGTGAGGATGATGAAGGAGAGGTGGGATAGGTAGATGTGGTTAAATTGAGGTCTATATTTATTGATTTACTGGGAGTTTGACTGCACTGGGAAATGTGGAATGGACCATTACTACGCCAGCTTCCGTGAGTTCGAAAGTAATTTTCGCCCAGCCAGAGTTTTTCATTCAGCCTGTGCTGTAACTTCCTACTATGCATATCTGAAACAAAGAATGAAAACATTATTTCAGATCTCTTCTCTTTGGGCCACTCCTCACATTCTGTACACACCATCATATACACTACCACAGAGAGAGACAACAGAATAGCACACGGACGCACTCTCACTCTCAAGACATTTTCTCACAGACACTGCTCACAGTCTATGTTTGATTTATTGAGTCAAACGTCACTTTGTCTACACGGCATAAAATAGAGACAAAAAAGATCATGACAAACTGACAGTAAAAATTTATGTCATGAAGTAAGAAGCTGAGCAACGTCCCAGAAAGTTTATGCAGATATGGTGATATTTGTCAAGAATTTCCCTATACACAATATGTTCCAGTTTGTCAGTGTTTTGATATATACTGTATGTGTTCCAGTAATATGTTAACCTGTGGAGGAATGACTGAAAATGACATGTAATTCTACACTGAGATATGTGCGTATTCGGTCACATTAGTTGCATCTCTCTTCAGAGTTGGGAACTATTCTCCCTTGAACAAAAATTAAGTTTATTCACAAGCTCTGACACTTTGGCCCTGAACTTACGGTCAATCTGGTCAGCAAACACCTCTCCGTAGATCATCCAGTAAGGCATGAAGAAGATGTTCCTAGCTAGCATCCAGGACGGGTCTTCATTAGGGTTTAGGATGGCTTGACGCGCCACCCCAAAACTCATCAGCACCACCAACATGATGATCACAAAATACATCATGTCGATCATCTGACAGAGGGAAGGGTGGGGTGGGGTGGGATTGTCAAAGAGAAAAGGGAAGGAATGAGCGGTTTATAAAGAGAAAAAATTGGAGAGCATTTGGTAAGAATGTTTATAGAAAGGAACGATGATAAAACAAGAAGGAATGGATATAGTGAAGAAAGCAGTAATGAGGCAAAACAAGAAAACAGGAGGCGAGCATGCTGGTGTATTACAGCAGGAGAAGCAGTTTAAAAAGTTTGATGAATGATGGTCTGCATTTGCATTTTGTGATTACTAACCCTCTCAGACTCTTGGTTGGTCAATTTTCAAGTTAATTAGCTCTGGAATTAAACCTAATCTCAATATTTAAAATGCACTTAATTTAGATTAATCCCAGACTGCTTAATGAAGTTACAGAGCTGGGAAACACTTCCTCTGGATTGATTTATATTCCACTAGCCTCTGTGTATTCTTCGATTAAGGCTGACATTCATAGTCTTTCAAGAAATCTTAAACACATCTAACATATAGTCACATTTTAAAGCCAAACTGGAGCTACAGTTGCCTTGTAATCATTGTTACATTGTTAAATCCCAGCACGCATACCAAATTGGCAGAAAAAAAGCATAATGTTTCTGTGTTTTCACAAAGACAGGAGAGAAACACCTTTGTAAAACTGCAGTGTATAACAAATCCCAACGCAACAGAAGATGGCCTGAAAGTATGTTGGCTTTTATTTATAATAAAGTGTTGGCTTTTCATTCTCTGAACTGCTCTGACTTCAGATCAGCTTACTCTAACATTATCTATGCCAATTACTTGACAAAGTCATGAATTCAGTCTCTCTCTAACTAATTGCTGATTTTCATATCAAAGACACTTTGTGTCCAGTGGTACACCTCCAATGTCAAAGACAGTCAACCTCAGACAGATACAGATGTGGGCCTTTGATCCCTTCTCTAGTTTTGTCTTCATTTATGTGTCAGAGGCTATGATCCTGTGCTCTTTGAGCTCAAACAATGAGGTTTAGAGGCACAGAAGCTTAGGACCAAACCTTCAAACCACATACAAATGAACCCTTTATAATCATGGGATTCAGTGAATTCTTACTGTATAATCAGTTGAGATCATGCTGAGTAAAGGCAGAAGGTAGAAAATGTCAGACATTAACTGAAGAACATATAATGGGAAGATAAAATATGACACACACACACACACCACCCCTGCCTCTTCTCACCATCTTGCCAATCATCATCACATAGGGACCTAGGTACTTGTTGACCCCAAAGATGTCCAACAGCCGGATGTACCAATAGATAATGTTGACACAATAGATGACCCGGCCGTAGCTCATGAGCGGTGGCTCCTGGAGACGCAGGACCATGCCGACGGAGAATATGAGGATGGCCATGAGATCTGTGATGTTCCAGTACTCCTGAAGCCACACCTTCACCTTCTGCAACAACTTCCCCGGCTCTGACATCAGGATCTGGAAGAGGGGTTGGAGGGAAATTAGCTGTGTTCATAAACAGAGAAATTGAAGAGGAAAATTGAAGGGGAAAATTTGAGCAAGACCCGTAGGTGACTGAAAAAGAAGAATAGTAAAAAAAGAAATGCATTATATCATGACCACCAGAAGAGGGCAGTATTAGTTCACCAATCAGGGCATCTAGCAGATGTCTGAGGCAGCATTGTTGTGCAGCTGAGAAGAATGTGACATAATGATTAATGCATCTCATACACTTACAGTGCAAAACAAAACCCCACCCCTTTTCCCTCGAATCTTTCTTCTGCTTCCCCTTCAATGGTTGCATCACAGTTTTCCTTATTTGTTATGAGCTGTTTTAACATATGGACAACCATCTACCACAGACCTCAACTGAATGGTGATGAGCTTTGTGTATTCAGTTTACTGGGTAGTGGTGAAGAATTGATTAGTGTGTGTTCATTGTGCATTTGCATGTAGCCACTGTTAGGATCAGCGGTACCTCTCTCATCTTCTCAATGCCGTTGGTAAAGATGTAAGCGATGACGATCCACTCTTGAGGAGAGGGCCACAGGTCCATCTTCACCAGGACAATGTAGTTGAACAACATCAGGTAGCCCACGTATGCCATCTATGTAAAAACACATCAGCAAAGGGAAATCAGCAGGGACACATTTACAGTATGGGTATGTGCGAGTTTGCGTGATTTTCCCATGTTATCAAATCAACAAAGTTGAGTTCTCTCCCTGCAAAGAAATTGGCTCAAAGGGATACTGTGAAAAGGTTTTTTGTGTGTAACCGCACATATCAAACAGTTATTTGGCGAATGATTGACCCACATTACACCTCACTTTAATGCAATCTGATAATAGCGATTAGACGTCATTATGGCTGATTGTTTGACCTCCACAATTGGCTTGAAAACTTCCATAATGCGTACTCCTGTGGCTGTATGTGTTTAAATACATGTCAGCTGTCCACATTCATTTTTGCTGCACGTATTTGTGCTCATCATGATCTAGATTAGATAAACCTTTGGTCACAATGTAAGCCTAATCATCTAAAGATCAGGCCTGGGCGAACTGACACAAATATATTCAAAATCCATTTTTATGTGGTTTCCTCATTCACAGGTCCTGACATTATTGAATTTCAACTGGATATCTGACATTTGTGATTAAGTGACTGGTGATGAAGTATCTTCTGAGACTGACAGTGATTTGGATGGTGAACCGTTTCTGTACCTTTAAATTTGGAACAATAACGAAAAGCTATACCTTATTTTAAATTATAAATTAAAGTAACTACAAACAAGCTGGGTATGGTTTCTCTCTCAGTCCGTGATTAAACCAAAAAATTCCAGTGAAGTAAGCAGGTAAAATGATTTTAATAATGTGTGATTGACACGGTCTTCATTCTATCCCACATGCACAGTTGGTTTGTGTAAGTTTGACTAATACTACTAATAAATGGGGCAAGCAATACACAGCAGATGGTAGGTTAGAATTCAAAATTGGTAATGAGGTAAAGACCACACTTTGACCCGGATAAAACCCAGCATCTGTTCTATGAGCGCTATAATGAAATTCACAGTAGAACATTTTTCCATAACCTGAAGGGCAGGAGGTGGGAGAGAAGAGGAGGGGAGTAAATAGCCAGAGAAGGGAAACAAAAGGCAGTCAAAATATATACTCTGCATAAATAAACAGTGAAATCCCTGCTGCTGATGTAGAGATGTTTTCACTAGGCAAGCAAATTGAAGGAGCTCAAGACAGAGCATGGGAAACAAAAGATGAGCTTATAACAAACATTACACACACGCTCACAGGCAGATACTGTTCAAAACAAATGCTACACAATTCAAAGACATCTAGAGTTACAGAATCTAGATGAACAGTGCTGTATGGAAAGATGTAAAGACACACATACAAAACACACACTTTCCCACACATGTAAACACTCTAAAACTAAACTTGAAATCATATAACATTTACTTATTGTATTATTAATCCAATGGCAATATGCCAAGACTCAGCATTTCAGTGTATGTTTACACTGACAATACAAACCCTCCTTGTTCCATCCCTGTCTCTCTCTCACGCCCCTGTACTTTTCTCTCAGCATGTCGCTTCAATCAGACTCCTCACCTCTTTCACATGAAACCTTCCCACCGCAGTAAAGCGGCGTAATGACAGGGTAGAACTGGAGGTTAATAACAATAGAGGCACTGTGGCAGTAGAAGCTAACGGCCGGGAACCAGGAATTGATGCTGCTGCTGAAATAAAGTAAGCACTGACAGTGCCAACAGGAAGAGTATGTAGGCGTTGTTGCTGAAGCCGACACTGACCGTATGAAACCAGAACTTGACAATTGGAGCGTTGTAGAACTCGTATATCTTGCGTCCCATGGGGATGAGGCGGTGGCGGTTCTGAACCTCCCCAACATCCTTCTTTCTGGATGTCTCTGTGGCTACCTTACCCAGCATTGCCTGGGGCAATGCAAACCCCACATGGAGCGAGGGAGGAAAGGGTGAAAGGTGTGAGGGATAAAGGGATGGAGACAGTGAGAAGAGGGAAGTGTGACAGATTAGAAAGACGGAGGAGGACGAGTGGGGAGAGATGCAGAGAGAGGATGGAGACGAAGACGATGAGATGTGGAAGGGAGGAGGTGGGGTGGGAAAAGTCGAATAACAAAGAAAAAGGAGAAAGAAGGAGAAGTGGGAGAGGGTTACATTATGGCTACTGCACAGTTTTAATATCATCATCAAAAAAGCAAGCACAGGCAATGTCATCATTCCAAAATGTGAAATGTGTGTTTGAGGTGGAGTGTTGGGTGAAGGCTGGTAACACAGTATGACGCAGACACAGACACTCATGGATTGTGTCTCAGACAACAATTAAGTGGCAGAAGAGAGACAAGATAATGACAGAAAGGGGACAGAAAAGGAAAAAGAAAAAGAGAAGACATATATATCTCATTTCAGTCTGTGACACATTACCATATCCATGAGACAGGGTTCGGAGCACACTGTTTTTATGGGTCATGGTCTTAATGTCAAAGCAACACCAGACCTCTGAGGGAGTCTGTACACAGAATTGTATTGTATGCCAAGAAGTATACTGCCCTACAAAGGATATATATAAGGACATATATCAAAATTGAGTTATAACCTGAGTCTGACTTTCTGACATGTGTTTTACTATATAAAAAAATACTATGCCATAGAAATACATGTAGTGTCTGTGAAAACAGCTTTTTAAACTTGCAGTAACTAAAAAACTAAAAAAAAACAAGACAAAACACAATATCTGCACTTTGTCTGTTCAGTTTCTCTGAGCATTAACCAAATGTTATCTGCATGTTGTATGTATTGTGTCGGTTCTAAGGCAATAATTTGTTATGGGTAAAGTAATCTGAAAATATTAAATGAAAGGATTACAACTTTTGTTGTTCCATTTGTTGTCCAGCCTGAAAACTTTAAATTTGCATTTTGTCTTTGAAGGGCAGTATAGCAGACCTGGGCAAAAATGAAATGTTTGAAAGTCAGTCCAGATATTTGAAATACATGCTGAGGCGTTGGCTTAAGTTCCCAGGCCACTGAATAGGTACAATAGTGATAAAACCACCACTAAAAAAATCAAAGAATAAATCACCATCACTAAAGAATCAAGGGGTTTCTATTTTTTCCAAATAAGTAAAATATATTCAGCTCAAAGTTTTGTCCAAGGCACATACAGACAGGGCCTTCAGAATGGACAGGTTCAGATGCCAGTGTGTAAATCACACCATGCCTTTACTGTACCAAACATGCATATTATCCAATCAGCAAGTTGACACACGCTATCACACAAGCTATAACGTTCATCACGGTGTGGTTTATCTGAAGCATCTGAGGACTGGACAATACAATCTCCCTCTGTGGTGTAGCAGTCTGTGTATATTTGTATGAATCTTCGTGTGATTCATAAGTGTTTGAAGGTGCATTTGTACAGTCAGAAGCCAGGGCAACAGGAGGGGGCTCATTGCAAATGCATCCTCTGGCAGCAGGGTTCTTTGTTTAACACAACAGTGCCTTGAGGACTGCATGTATAAAATGGCCCGATTTGTCAATCTTTGCGCTGGCTTGATGGCTGTACTCAATGCAAATGGAGAGTATGCACAGTGGTGCTGGAAGGTGTTCAACTTCAGTTCAATCACTTAATGGGACAACTTCAGATCCAGTTTGCGTCTTAAAAAGTCTCCAGTGAATTCAACACGGAAACTGGATCTTGGTATCATCTCCAGAATTGATCAGATTGAAGTGGAACGAGTCCTAATCCGGCTGTACATCCATGTCTATGCAGATGGACCAACTCTCCACTGTGAGCCGGGAGAAGGTGCTCAGACTCTGCATGAAATAAGCTCTGCAGCAGCAGGCGGACATGGTTACATAATGCAAAAGCCTGGACCTCCCATGCTCAGCAGCCGACATGCTGAGTGGTATGCTGCAGCAAGCCATCGTCATGATGGGAGAGAGTGAGGGGCAGCAATCGGCTAGCATACAGTACTGTACCTCAATCAGAACTGAGCTTGGAGAGAGGGAGAAAGAGAGAAAGAGCTAGAGAGAGAGAGAGAGAGAGAGAGGAGGAGCTGAAAGCAAAAGAAATAAAGAAGCAAAGAGAGAGCTGTGCAGAGGACAAGAGGGACCAAAGGAACGGCAGAGAGGAATAGGAGATAGATGGAAGAAGAAACATACACGAAGGAACCCACAAGCGGCGACAGACTGAGACGCTACAACTCCACGACCATGTCTTTGCTGAGACGACGAGAAACAGGAAAGGCCGATTTGGCTGGAAGGGTCCAGTTGGCCAGAATAGAGAAACAAGTATGTGTGTGTGGACAGCTGAATGCCTACGTGTGTGCATATCAACATCTCATCGTGAACAGAAACAGCATTGGATAAAAACTGGTCCACAAGAGATATTTACAAAGGACACATAATGTGTTCAATGATCAGTTTTATAATCTGAACAATGCGTGTGTGTATTGTCTAAAGTTTGAATATGTGTATAGATTCTGAGATGCGGGGCTGAGGTGGGTTCTCTCACCACGGAGTTGTACTGCGCCTCACAGTAAGATCTTACTGTGAACTCCATGTCTTCCTCCTCCTTCTCCTTGACTGGTTTTTCAGGCTCCTCCTCCTCCTTCTCCTGCAGGTAGGCCTCCTGATCCTGGGGCATGTACGACATCTCATCCTTGTTCTTGAACTCCAGACTCAGGATGGATGGTGGCAGAAGCAGCCCTAAGATTACCTGTGTGATGAGGAAGGCGGGAAGTGGGGAAGGAGGAGGAAAGTTAGGGAGAAGAGCTGGAAGCGACAGATGTGATGAAGATGTATAGTTTCATGAGTAGCGCTGTGGAAATTAGGACCCAGAGAGTCTGGAACAAAACAACCTTCATAATCGGTCTGCGACAGGCACACATGAAACTCACATAATATAAATGTACCCTCCTGAACACATCCCCATCATGCCCCTGCCTGCGCATGGCTGAATGGCAAAGCTTAAGTATTTATAACAGCCAAGGCGAGGGTTGTCATTGTGGAAGTCAATTACAAAAACATTAGTCCAGACAGGCAGCAAGGGTACTGCGCTGCCTAGATGGATGAGAGCGACAAACACCCGCAGCAGATAAAGGAGGCAGGCGTTCTGTAAACACTTCAGATACATACCAGTCAAACAAGAAAAACCAGAGCGAGGCTGGCACCACAGTGGGAAGGTGAAGAACAAGGGAAGAGAGGATGGAGCAGTGTAATCGATTGTCTTCTTATCTCTGGAAGCAGCTGTCTCTAACTAATTTGAGAGTGAACTATAAGCTCAAAGCTGAACTGCAGTTTAATCAATTTCAGTTTAGTTTACATTCATATCTGATCACCTGAGGTAACATGTTAGGATTTAATAACAAAGCTGTCAGTCAAGTCAGAAGACTGGACAAAATTGCCCAATATTTGAAAAGGATAGTTTTGGGGTGACTGAATGGGGAGTGACCAGTGAGAAATACAACTTTAACCAGAGCACAGAAAGTGATGTCTCAGCTTCTCTTGTCATCAGTCACGTCAAGGGTTGGAAAGCAAAGATGTCAATTGTTTGTCAGACTTATTGATGTGTGAAGAAATAAAGGCACTCCTTTTTGTAATTAATAGTTGTACCCTCCAGTAACCATATGTATTCTGATGTGAGTTAAAAGTGTTGATGGTGACGGCCCTCACAACTATAGCAACTCAGAAATGTGCAGGCATATTATTTTGACAATGTTATTTGCTGTATATCATGAACTCCTGGGGGCACCGAACCTTGTTTCTTCCACTTGTGGTTTCCTTTCCGTCTTTCTGCTCCAATGAGCTTGCTTTAGCAGAGCACTCTCTCATACCTCCTGCAAAGGCCAAACCATACTTAAAGCTGTCTTGTAGTCTTCCCTGCTCCGAAAAAGCTAGCCAGCCAGACCCATCATCCCTTCTCACTGTGTATGAATGAGTGTGAACCCAGCCGTCCCCTCAGCAACTCCCAGGGCAACTCTCCATTATGAATAACTCTAACCTCTCTGATCTGAGCAGCTGCCTCCTCACCCTACTGCCAGACATCTGGAAAACCCACGTGTGCAAATATTGCTCAAAATTTAACCAGCTGTCTTCAATGAAACCTCGCCCCACGACTCAAAAGGATGTTTACTAGGTAGGACATCGATATCAATTTCAAGGTTCTTTAGGAATTGAGGTCAGTTCTTCTGTCCCCTATGTGGCTTAAGAGAATGCTTTGTAGGAAGACTATTTAAAAACTTTCTGTTATTAACCAGAATTCGGATTAGGCTAGAATCCAGTGGTGACCTGTCTAGTTTTCACAGTCGAGTGCACACTCTCCACATTATTTAGAATGAGTTCATTTTTCACGTGTACGGTTTGGGTCACATGTACTTAACGGAGATAAATTGAATTGAATACTGGTGGTGCATTAAACAAGGACATAGCTATTGCACTGTACATCTGCTGCATCTAGCTCACTGCACACCATTCTGCATTTTTCTAATTAGAACCTGGCACAAACTGGATTTCTTATACTGATATTAGAAAACAATAAGTATTTGTTTATGTTTCAAGAAGTGTGATCGAGATATGCACAGATTTGACGTATTACAGTTGTAATTTCTGTAATTCTGTAATTTCTCGTTACTTATCTACCAACATACACACGATACTGTATATGCACCGATATATTTGTAAGAAGCTAATATTGGGTGGCCTTTGCTTCTAATATACAGTACATTATGTCCAATGCAACTTAAAATAGTTTCTCAGGGAGGTGAGAGGTTTTCTCATTACTTTCCCTGCCAAACTCAGGTGGTTTGAATGGATTTAAATATTCTAATACAGCCCTGCTGTAAAGTCACTCTGAAGTGTACAGACATTTTATTTAACATAAGTACACTTTTCTTAACCCGCAGGTTATCCCAAACATCTGGCCCACTTCTATTACCTTCAGGCCAGAGTTCTTGCGCATACGCAGGCGTCCCATCCACATATCGGTCAGCAGCATCTGACTGCATGTGTGAGCAATGAAATCTCTGTGTTTGGCTGCTACCGCCAGCTGCAGGCAGGTGGCGTTGCTCCAGTTCTTCAGCTCATACGTCAGCAGCTTCATGGCCATCTGCTCGTCCTGTTTATAGGACTGGTCTAGGAGTTCCACAGCCAGCTGGGCAAACTCTCTGGGAAATGATACACAGGACATATACAGGCACACAGAGACATGAACAGAGACAGTAATATACTTTGTCCAAACATGTAATTAAACCAGTCAAGAATCACTGACCATCTGGACAACTTCTGAAGGAGATTAAATTAGCATACAAACACTTCAACACACATATAACATTTTGCATGTCAACACAGCACACAGACATGGGCAAGCATATCTAATTTATTTTAGTAAATACACACACTTATACAACAAAGAGTACCTAAATTGGTAATTTTGTCTGTAGGTGAAGGGGTTTGGAATGTATGTATGTTGAACAAGAAATGCTGTGTGCAAATTTCAAAGTTATGATTAAAGAAATATATAAATACAGAAATATTTCTTTGAGAAATTGGAAAAAAAATATTTTTATTTAAAATTATTATTATTTATAAATATGGGAATGTAATTTAGCAAACACACACACATAAAGCACCACCCCTTGCAACAGCATTTTAATACGTTCCCTTCCAGACAATACAACCATAAATCAAAACTCTGTTTCACGCTAATTTCAGACAAGGACACACACACACACACACATATACACTCAAATTACAGCACAATAGTGCACAAAATACTGGAAAGAATTCAGTCCTGTGCATTTTAATGTGTAAAACAAGGCACTAACGCTGCTAGGGTTTTGGGGATTTATAAAACAAGACCTCACAATGTAAATATAAAAGTAGATATAAAAGTTGATATAAAAGATATAAAAATGTATGTAGTTAAATGAGCTCTTCGCGGGGAAGCCAGCTAAATTCTTTGTGGAACGTAAACTCAAAATATGCCAATAAGGCTGTCCTTTGAAACTGTGTGTGTGTGTATGTGCGTGCGTTCAGGAAGTTGGGGTTGGTGTGGCTCTGCTTCATTTGTAGTATTTAGAAACCTATAATTAACAGTCATGTCCATAGCCAGCATTGTAGGTAATTACCCTCATCCCAAATGCATATCCTTAAGTACTGGTGATGCATGTTATTACATTTCTGTATCTATGTCACTTACATCCCTTGGGAGACTGGAGTAGTCTGGAAGAGGTCAGTTTGCAGGGAAGATGGCATGTTAATGTGTTTGTGTGTGTATCTGCCCGTATGTGCTGGAGGGTGGATGTAAACGTTTCTGTCTAGACTCTGTCTCAACTTTGCATTAATTATTTAGCGCAGACGTATTTCCATGAGGTAAATCTTTCTCAGGACCTATGTTGAAATATCACATTTAAAACCACACAAGCAGAAATAGCTGTATGTGTGTGTGTGTGTGTGTAAATAATTTGTATAACCCACCTGGAGTTGTGGTTTAGTTCCTGGGAGATGTCATCCACCATGTCATTCTCCGAAGCTTCATGCGCCATGGCCTTACAAAGCTTACATGCTACCAAGGCCTTGGCCATGGCCTCTTCACCATGTTGCCAAAAGAACAGCGCCATCTTCTGACGTTTCATAAGCACGGCCCACACCATAAGCTCATGGAAGGGGAAAGGGAAGTGGTTGATTTCGGGGTCGTCCAAATCGATGTCTACTTCCTCCTCTCGCTTACGTGTTGTCTTCTGGCGGCCTCTGCGGATGGGCATGTCATCCTAGTGGAGATCCATATCAAGTGAGTGGGGTGGAAAGAGAGAGACAGCTATGTAGATACATATATTTTGGGGTGACTTGTTACGGATGACATTTATTTCCATAAATACAGTACAACAGGACAAGGTTAGAGTGTTTTAGGTTGAAGCTGGAACTATTTATGAATGTATTCTTTCAAAGCTTGGGTTCTACATGGAAATTACAAGTGAAACCCAAGAATCTGGATCGTGCCCATGACTTTATCTCAGAAGCACTGGCCCTGTGTGTGCTACATTAGACACAAGTCTAGAGGTGTCACTTCACTCGGCTTATGAAGATTTTTGTATTGCATTTTCTAAAACTGCTCACCCTCCACATGATGAAAGTTAGTTGAATGCAGAAGACAAAATCAGATATTTGGACACAAGTGGAAGGACAAAGTGCTACACACAAAATACACACGACAGACATGGTCCTACACACTTTCTTTTATCATTTCCTTTCCTTTTGAGTAATAAAATAACTTCACCAGAGGTGAAGTTCTCAGTGTCTCCAAGTTGTCTCCCTGTCTCTGCCAATTAGTGTTTAAATGGCATGACAGCAGGGCGGCATTGATCTCCAATAATTTCACATTTTAACAATTGAGGACTATTGAGGGTTGATCAATTACAGAGATCTGAGAAATGACTTTCAGTGGTTCTAGAATTGCTGCTTTCTTTGAGACAGATTATCTGGACATAGAAAGATATGATAATAGTTCGGTAATAGTAAATTATTCATTACTACTAGACAGTGACACTCCATTTACAAAAAAGTATGTCTGTGATTTTGAATCTCTAGAAATTATTGCATCACCATACATTTATATCTTCAATTATCAGAAGTGTCAGAGTATATTTAATATATTCTGTTTCATGGCCAGGTAGCCATACTCACTGAATGATACATTGGAAAACAATAAAAGAGCAAGACATTAAGGCAAAGACTTGAACAGACACAAACAAAGAGAGAACACACACGGACGGGGAGACGGATTTCAAAAAGGCAGAGACACAAAGGAATTGACAGCCGTGCATTTTAAGTATAAATACCTCTGAGAAAACTGTAGACACATGCTGTGATAAAAACTCTATGATGTGGATACTTCACGGCGTGTACACCATGGATACATGTGAGTGCACAAACCATGTACTATGTAATCCTGTTAGGTCAGTCATTACCTATTCAGTTAAATGTAACTGCTCTGACATGTACCAAAAGATATACAAATACGTTTGTCCTGTCTGGATTAAACTGTTATTTATTCATACATTTTTGTGTTTGTTTTTTTATTTCAGAAATTAGGCAAAAAAAGTATATTGAACAATAACTGTGTACAAGTGTGGAATGTATTAAAATGTTATATGACAGCGAGCCTTCAACTGGCTCAAAAGTGTATACAGATTTCCAGCAAAGTTGATTCAATATGCCTCAAGGTCTTCCTTTCAAAGACTGCAAGGCACACGGCACACCACACTTAATGACTCTTTGGATTAAGAGATTCTGTGGACTGACTATACACTCAACACATTTTGAGGGAAAAGACTGTGTTTTAAACAAGAGAGAGGAACAGTGAAGGAATGACTGAATAACAGCCTTCATGAGATCAACACTCACCTCCATCCCCAGCAGTTTCAGGGCTTTGGGCTAGAAAAGCAACAAAAACATAAACAAACAGAACAAGACCTTGTCGAATGTATTTTATAGAGTAATTTACTCTATAAGTACAACACAGCACAGACTGACAGACAGACAGACTCACTCACACAAGACCAGAAATATTCTTTAATATGGCAAGTCACTCTAGGTTTAATGGTTTTCTTTAAAATGGCAACATTTTGTGCTAATGTGATTGACAGTATACTAAACACACAGCAACAATCTCTTATGGTTGTGTGTTTGCATGCATTAAAGCGGAGCGTATTTATGCATTTGGTACAGTACAGTGTATCTGTTTTAAAGCAGGGCATGTACGAATTATGCATTCATGAGCCATCATCTGAGTTGGTAAAAATAGCCCAGGTCTCCTGTGGGGATTTGATATCTGCATCTATTTCAAGGCTTTGTTCTTAGCTAACATGTTTGTGTGTGTGTGTGTGTGTGTGTGTGTGTGTGTGTGTGTGTGTGTGTGTTTGAGTGTCTTGCGTCGTGCACGTGATTATGTGATCGCATGTTCATTTCATCATTAAAATCACAGTTAAATTGGAACTGACTCTCCCTCCCTCTCTCATTTGCTTCTTTGCTCAAGTCTCTGTCTCCACATAAACACACTCACAAACACGCACAAACACTAAGCACCATTGAGCAGAGATATGGCGTTTCAGACACAGCTGTGTATATTTCTTTTTTCATCACACCTGTGGTGGTGTGTGAGGTACTGAGGCAGAATGAGAGAATTATACATCAAAGCATGAACATATACAGTAATGTGCTGTATGTGTGGTGTAAAACACACAACCACCAAACATTATAGCACATTATTTCAATGATCAGTTCCTCCACTTTGGTTGAATGTGTGCTAATCAGTGACAGTGATTCTGTAGTGGTTGGAATGAAGTGTGTATATTCTTGGGGTTATGATGGCACATGATGAAGAGCCATTGCTATAGATGGATGATGTGCTGCATCAAGTTAATAATAGCCTGTGCTGTCTCTCTACTTGATGTGCAAATGAAGAATACGGGGAGAACAACTCTCATGTTTGACCTCTGCTGATGAACAGCACCTTGATTGTAGGAGGTTATGATTTGTGTGGTTTTAGCAACATTTGGTGAAATAATACAATACCAAATACAATTTATAAATGTATGTTTTTCTTAATGGATGTGGTGGTGAGCTGTCAGGCTGAGAAATGTGAATTTACCAATCAGCCATAACATTATGACCACATGCCTAATATTGTGTAGGTCCCCCTTTTGCCGCTAGAACAGCTCTGGCCCGTCAAGGCATGGACTCCACTAAACCTCTGAAGGTGTGCTGTGGTATCTGGCACCAAGATGTTAGTAGCAGATCCTTTAAGTCCTTTAAGTTGCGAGGTGGGTCCTCCATGGATCGGCCTTGTTTGTCCAGCACACCCCACAGATGCTCGATTGGATTGAGATCTGGAGAATTTGGAGGCCATTATTCTGCTGAAAGAGGCCATTGCCAGTAGGGAATATCGTTTCCGTGAAGGGGTGTACTTGGTCTGCAACAATGTTTAGGTAGGTGGTACGTGTCAAAGTAACATTAACCTTTTCAGCAGTTTGAGCTACAATAGCTCTTCAGTTGGATCAGACCACTCGGGCCAGCCTTCGCTCCCCACGCGCATCAATGAGCCTTGGCTGCCCATGACCCTGTCGCCAGTTCACTGGGTTTCCTTGCGTGGACCATTTTTGGTAGGTACTGATCACTGCAGACTGGGAACACCCCACAAGAGCTGCAGTGTTGGAGATGCTCTGACCCAGTCGTCTAGCCATCACAGTTTGTCCCTTGTCAAAGTCGCTCACATCTTTAGGCTTTAGGCCCATTTGTCCTGCTTCAACACATCAACTTGGAGGACAAAATGTTCACTTGCTGCCTAATAGGACCTCCGCATTGACAGGTGCCATGGTAACCAGCTAATCAATGTTCTTCACTTCACCTGTCAGTGGTCACAAAGTTATGGCTGATCGGTGTATATTCCATTCTTGTGCTACATTGTCACACCTACTGGATGGGGCTTTTAGATTTGCTAACCTAAATAGTAGTCAGTTGATTTCTATTTATACCTAGAGAATCTATTTCTGTCCTGCCATTTTAGTCGAACATTTTCCTGATATTTATAACTTAGAACTTATTCTTCTCAAGGAAAGATCAAAATCCACTTGCAGAAATTCAGTCATCCACATCTGACAGAATTTATACGTACATGCTAATTTACCACTTACATCAATTAAAGATTTATTATAAAACATAATTTGCAGGTATTATGCATGTTTCCCTTTTCAGGGTTAATTTGATCATGAGGCTCATCTCACTGATACTGGTCCTTTGATTAATGACATTAAAAATATCCAAGACATTATCTGAAATGCATTACATGGTGGGATGCTAATGCAGGTGAAAATCATTCACTCACCCTCTTGGGTCCAAAGAGGTTGTGGTATAGTGTTCTGAATCTCTTCCTAGTGTAGTTACACCGATATGCCCCGCCCATGAGGTATTCAATGACCAGTCCAATGTCGATGAGGCTGATGCGGTAGTCCGGGGGCAGGTTTCCCTAGAAAACCAGACCAGTGTTAAGAGGCAACAACCCACAACAACTGATTAATAAAGGGAGGTTAAACAAGAGGGGAACAAGAGTACAAAAGTAATCACACAGGCATACACACTCACTTCACAAAATCCATATCAAACTGTTTTTGGCTATGAAAAAAAAAGCATGATTATCAGATTCACCTTGAAGTAGATCCAACCGAACCCTGGATATTCTTGCTTGGAAAGAACACACAATGTCAGTGAGTAAACCGCACGACACGCAAGAGCAGGGGAAATGAGATACACAGACACTCTCAGGAAAGATCTCTCTTCCAGCCTCTTTAATAAACTGTTATCTCAACCAGACTGTGGTTCAGTCTATGCTTTTGTGTTTTCAATTGTTCAACACTTTATGGACCTTGGTTTGTATCTAGACATCTGGAGCTATTCCTCTGATCTCGTAATTGGTTGAACCAAAAAGTGGTCATAGTTTCAGGTAAAGTATTACTCCTGAAAGCTCACGAGAACGTGAATCTTTAAAGCAAGCTGTGACTTGATCTCTTATATAGGAGCAGAATTTGAGGAGTGAATGAAAACTCAGGTTCAGTGTGACTCATAGAGAGAGGATGCTGTCGGAGGACAATTACAAAGGATGTAAACAAAATTGAATTGAATCATTTGCCATCATTTGCATTTAGGGACATAATGAGATCTTCTCAGTGAGGTTCAATGCAGTCTTGAAGGGAGGACAAGAAAGAGAAAGCAGTAATGTCTCATTAACCTAGAAGAGAGGAGCAATATCATGGAAAAGCAGGCAGAAAGCTATTAACGCTGGAGGGGCGATGATAATTGAAAATAGAAGTCCTTTAACGTGAGGACTATAACCATGTCAACACTCGCTGCTCCTCTTCATGCCCTCGACACCAACCCCAGATCCTGCAGTCATTATCCTGACCCCCACTGTTCCTTTGAGCTACACCAATTACCTTACACCTTCCTTGATACCATCGCCACTCCAATGCACTCAGATGTGAGAAACTAGAAATCCTCTCTGTCCTACTCATCCCTAGCCCTTCTTCATTTCCCAAGATTCAATTTCAATGGCAGTAAAGCCTGGCTAACCCCTATAGGCAAACGGATACACATTGAAGTAGAGAGCGCCACAGGTGCTGCTTGTCTTTTCATACCGCCGTGGTAAAAAATTTAGCACACAAAGCATCACCTCCTCATCCCACTGATATGTATATAGTTCAAATGCACCACTCAGAGGTCAGTCGAGACGTCTTTTAATTCCCTGTGGTGGTGAAGCTCAAGCTAATAACTGTTTGTTTACACCTTGTGTGAATACACTCAGAGAGCTTAGAGCGCTACAGTTTTTAATGGGGAAGCTTCTCTATTGAAAATTCATTTTTACTGCCTCCATACATCAAAGCCCTGGCATTAACATCGACTAGCTAAACAGTTGAACAACCGGTTGCTTTTTTCTTAAGTGTCATTTTTGGCAAATTTGCAGAAGCTCCCCAGATTATCACAATAATACAATATTAAAATGTATAATACGATATACAAAAGGTCAGTGTTTCATAACACAGTTCTCACCTATAGACCTCACGCAAATAGATGTCACAGCCTGACCTGGTACTCCTGCTCTCTAGTGGTTTTGCTGTGTGGGTGTGTCTTTCAGGAGCTGCTCTCTGCCTAGTGACACCTGCAAACAATCTCCTGCACTGTCACTGACAGTCAGGATTCCTACTATAGCCCCAGTCTCCCTCAAGCATTTTCCAAATTGTCTTGTGTTCATGCCAAGCTCTCAAGCCATTTGTTCAAGCCCTGTTTTCTGTAACCTCAGTGACCTTTGCTCTGTTTTCTAGATGACGAGGATTTTGCATAGCCCCTGCCTCACATGTGGATTTTTATTTATTTTACCTTGGCCTGCCCTCTTTTTCGGCTTCTGCTTAGTCCAATGTTTGTTTGACCTTTTCTCATTAAAACTCTCTAAAGAAACTTCTGAGTCCTCTCCACGGTGCTTGACAAAAGTGAGTTGATGACTTACAATCCAAATCAACAATTACTTTGGCCCATTTGTACTTTCAATTAGCAGAGAAAACTAATTAAAAGTAAAAGCACCCGGTTACATTTGGATTTTCGCCTAACTGTTCCTGATGCCCAAGACTCTGGGCAGAAGCTGTATTGCTACCAACCTTTGACCACAAAACTGCATTGTTCATTTACTAGATAGGAAAACCAATTTCTGCTTTGGCAGCTGTAGTCCACAAACCAATCTTTGTGATTCTGTTTTCTGACTCAGCTTTCACACAATCTAATGAACAGACCAGATTAAACCTGAGAGCAACCTTCATCGGTCCTTATAGCACACAACACCTGCATCGAAATAAAAAAAAGACCTGCCAATTGCTCACAGTGTGACCAAACAATCCACAGAGAAAAATGAGAAAGAAAAAAAACAGCGATGACATGGCGAGACAACCCGAGCAGTTAAATCTTATTAGCATCATACTATGATACAATAACGACACACAAGCACTCAGCTACACTATGGCAATGACACACAGCTCTGCCAAAATAAGATGGGGATGTCACGCCATGCACTACAGTGGGTGCTTTGCATTTGTGTGGTGAGTTGTCGTGGAATACTGCATATTCTCTCTGCACCAACTTAAGATCAGAGTTGTCTTTAAAGACAGAGAGGAGGTAAAGGAGGAGTGATTACAACACGGAGCCTCTTCAGCGACTCCCAGAGGAGCACGCAGCATTACTGTAATCAGTAACACTTTAATTAATGAACACCCCTCAATGCTAATGGTGGTGTTGCTGACCTCTCCATCATTGCGCAACAGTCGGTTCACTCTTAATTGGTCTGCAGACATGTACTGAATGTAAAATTCTAGGTTTTCTTTTATTGCAGTAATCATCAAGGTGTTATAGGAAATATGCAGCAAAAATAATGAACACTGCATAGTGTTGACATTTTCTGTCTTAAGTGCAGCCAGCCTACACTGAGAGAGGCGATTGCACCATTTCATCGCCTTAAACATAAACATTAGTGAGTCCTGATGCAAAATAAAGTCTATTTAATGTAAGGAACTGCACAATTTCAATATTCAAAGAACCAGATGATACTACATGTCAAAAGGAACACACTTATAGTGTTGTTATTGATACAAATAAAAACAGAAATTAATAAATTGAGGGTGTCTATTGAGCCTTCTCAGCCTCACAGTGGTTCCACTGTGGCCTCAGTTTGCTCTAACTCTGTGGATAAAGCAATGTTTAATACATGTAGTGTTTGTTTACCATGGTAGTGTGTGCCTTAGAGAAAGAACAGAGTAACTTGCTGAAAAGTAATGACAGGGATGAGAGTCGTGCATAGCTCTACACAGCCACTGCAGCCCGCAGCTCCAGCTGAAAGAGAAAAGCTGGCCTCTATTTGCAGTTAACAGCAACTAGGGCTACTGAAATGTAGACACACAAATTGATGCAAACAGAGTAACAACACACACTGCAAAAAAGCAACTGAAACTCTATGTAGTCAAACGTGTCTTCTTTAATATTATATACACATTCAAGCCAACATTCCCATAGAGTGTGAATGAACAGCCACGGAGCTAACAGGACAGCAGTGATGGTCATACCTTTTTGACATCTCTGACAAGGTGGTACAGCGTGTTGGATGGTCCATGTCTCTGTTGAAAAAACAAAGAAACATATTATTACCATCCCTGACAGCATCTACACTGACCCTGCCTGCTATACTGTTCACTACCAGCACCATGTTTTTTTTCGTGCAAGTAACCTCTCAATCAACATTTTACTTTGAAACTCACTATTGCAGCTATTTGCCATAGTTGGAGTTTCCCTTTAATACAACATGTATTTACGATCCACTTATGTGCATTTGTTATTACCGTGTTGTAGAGCTCCTCTAGTCTGGAAAGCGTGAGGAAACGATGCATACTGACTCCATTTTCAATCAACAGCTTGACAAAATCCACTCTGTCCAGAACTAAGGCATCTAGCATCGCCTGCTCCAGGGAACCGACCTGGGGCACGTGGGATGCAAAACACATATGTTGATGACACCATACACAGCACACTCTACATACAGGAGCGCTGCATGGGAATGAATAAAGATCAAGCATCTGACATTTAGTGAAAGTATAACGTGATTATTATGATAGGATTTGACATAAAATGTGAACCACACATCTATTTGATATTCACATTTGTTTCTTTTTATGTTTTATCTGTTATACCTTTGTCTTCCATAGCCCACACATTCAAAATAAAGTGAATTCAAATAAATTTCTTTTTAAATTTTAAGACAGCTTCAAATGCAAGGGATGTTTACTTCTCAATTCTGTCCACATGTAATCATAGCAGTGCTTAATTATTATTTGTAACCATTTGTCAGTTGCTCAGCCTTTCACCCCTGACTGATTCTGAGCTGCCTTCTGAATCCATATTTCTGCTGAAAGTATCCTTTTATCTGCCGTTTACGTTATCACCTCCCTCTTTCATTGTGACTTAATGTAAAGGTTTTTGAGCTGCATTTCTCATATGTAATATAAATTGTTATTAAAAATATTAGCAGCCGAGGACAGTTTCTGTAAACAGACTGAGGTACAAGGCCAAAACAACCATGTGCTAAAAGATCTTTTAGTCAGTGCAGTATACCATAATATTAATATCGGTGAGAATACAATCAATATTTCTGCTGCAGTATGTTTATACTGCTTATGGTTCTTACAGGCCACTGCTGTCCGTAGATGAAGATCTGACTGCGGGCGATGTCCACTCTGTTCCACGCCAGAGCCAAACTCAGCTGGTCGGGAGCTGAAGCGTTGGCACCTGAGAGAGGAAACAAGGGAGGTGAGAGACAATGTCATATTTCTGGAACACACCGATCCAAACATACCAGTATGTTGTTATTAGTTGTTAGATCTACTTTGTTGTGTAAATGTTGGCAATCATCTGTCTTTCCTGCTTATTTTATATTTGTAGCATTTTGTAGCACACACACTTAAAACCCTGCTGACCAGTGGGATCTAACACAACACCACACTCTGCTGTTCACATTAATAATTCAGCTGTACACTGGGAGGAGTTTGCCAAAATGAGAGAGCAACCATTCATTTAAGCCTTTGGTGAAATCCAGAGTAATATAAAGAACAATAATAATTCCTTGTGTGTAGACAATACTGTGTAATTTGTAATAAGTACACCTGTATCATCACTTTGCACAGTGCTCTCTCCACCTTAAAGGCCTGTACGGTATTACTGGAGCTTAATGTAATGCTAATCAGATGCAGAGCCCTCTAATAAGAGCTTTAGTGGAGATATGTGTATGTTAAAAGGGAAGGGGGCCTTGCTTTATCAAAGGTCTGTGGCTTCACTCTGTCTGCCTGCAGGGAGGTTAAACTGCAGCCAAGTGACTTTATGGACACAATCTTCAGGATATTGACTACCACAGACAGCAGACCATCAATTACTCGAAACTCCCCTCTGTTACACCATGTGTCTTTACCTGGAGTTTCCTTCCTGCTCTGTCTGTTCCCACTTCTCTCTCAATCCTTATATTCTTCTTTTTTTTATAGCTCTTGCTCTATTCTCTCCTCACCCTGTATTCCTGACTGTGCCGTGCCTTGTTGAGCTTCAGGCAGTAGCTTAGTTCTTCAACGGCGGAGTCTAATCCAGTGTTTTAAAAAAGCTCTCAGGCAGGATGTGACTGATTTCATTTTACACTAAAAGCCTTAACGCGTCTCATTCACTCAGCCGCAGAATGAGAACTGGACTTGCATGTAAAATGACACCCATGCTGTTTACCATAAAGCATTTTCTTGCCCCTTTTCTTAGTGTCCCCCTCTCATCTTTTCACTTCTCTGATCTCTTCCCTTTCACTTCCTTTTTCCCATTTTGTTTTCACATTCTTTGATTTTCTTTTCTTTCACTAATGCATCTACATGCCATTCCTATCACAATGTGAAATTATGGTAGAAATGGGCTACATAAGTGAACAGAAATGAAGGATGGATCTTCAGATGGAGTCAACAGACTAAAATGCAACCGAGTGATACATATGTGCACAGGGAGTCTGAGACGAAGACAAAGATCAAAGAGTGATGCATGGGCCAAAGAAATCATGCATCTTGCATGCTACACATAAATTGTGTAAAACACTTTTTTCTTTCGCTCTCTCCCTTTCCAAACTCACACGTTTAGTCGCTCTCTCACTCCCTGTGGAACGACATGTTTCTTTGAGGAAGAATTTCTCAGATGGTCAATCGTGCTCTGAATTGCTAAGCAGTCCCACAGGACTCGCTTCCTCTTTGCACATGTGCATGAGTGGTTATATGATCAATATAAGCTAATGAATAACCAATCGCAGTATGGATCTATGAATCCTGTGTGTGTGCATGAGTGTGTGTGTAGAGGGGTGGGTATGGGGGTATGGGGGTATGGGAGGGTGAGGGCAACACTGAAGTGGAAAATAAAGTAGAGAATGGGGAACAATGGTAGTTGAGTTTAATTACTATATCTACTCTGTATTTGACAGATTTTCAGTTTTGTAACCCAATTTGGTATAGTGTATGTACTGCAGCTTCTGTAAATCCTCCTTTATATCTTACTGTGTCATGCCTTAGGCCTGTACTGCAGATATGATGCTGATTGATTATTCTACATGTGTTGCAGTGTGAGAAGGGGAAACCAAGATAGATATGAGTCTTTAAATCACTACTTGCTTGTCTATTACTCTGGCTGTGTATCATTACCTGTATACTGCATGTAAAGATAAGAAACTTCACGCTTGAACTGTGCAATGCTTGCTACCCTGCAAGCATTAGTGTGGTTCTACGAAATGAGACTCTAATGTGGCATAATAGCATTTAGTTAGGCCATGTGTCCCTTTTTAAAGTCATTATATTCCTCAAGTGGAATTAAACTGATGAATGCAAATTAAATTACAATATATACTTCAAAAGCAAAAGACACAATACTTTTCATAATTCATTGCTGACTGTAAGTGTCTTCTTGTAATTATTTGTCTCTGGCCACACAGTTAATAAGCAGCTGTGTTCATGCTAATTGATTATTCTGCAGGTTTTTTATTAGGGTTTTATTAGCATATTAATTAGGAAACCTGAACTCAGTGCAAGCTTGTCTGAGCTGGCTTTAATAGCTGGTAGGCAGCCTCCTCATATTTAAAGGAATAGTTTGATATTTTATTAGTTAGATGAGAAGATGGCTGTACAGTAAATGTAGTTAGAGATAGCAACCTGTTAGCTTATCAAAAAAACTGGAAACAGCAAGCCTGACTCTGGCCAAAGGTAACAAAATATGCCAACCAGCACCTCTAAAGCTCACTAATTAAAACGTTGGTGCAAAACCAACATGTTGGGACATGCTGGAAAAAGTCAAATATTTGAAAAAACCAAAATGACCCAGATATATTTGTCAGGTGTTAGTAGACCAAGCCAGTAAATACTGGATTATATTGTACAGGCAGTGATAAGAGGACTCCAGTATTATTCCCACGGCACTATCTTTCTGCTAAAACTGTAAGAAAGCAATTTTTTAGAAGCTAATAATATCAAGACTTAATGCTGCAAGTTTGCTTTGGAGTTTGCATGCCCTGCCCCGCAGTTATAAACAATTGCTTAATGGACCTTTAAGAGAGAAATAAATAAGCACAGATGTCTATGTTGGATTCCTGAGCTATGAACTACAAAAGCAAAAACATGCTTTTGGGCTTTCAACATACACCTAAACTGGGACAGTGAGAGGACTGCTTTCTGAAACAATCATCCTCCTTTTATGTACAGAAACTTCCAAATAACAGCATCCCTGGAGGGCGACAGTGAAATGGACTGTACATTCCCGCTCCAGCACACACACACACACACACACACACACACCCACCTTTGAGTAATGCAGTGAGAATGGCAAGGTCAATGTCCTGATGACCCTCCGACCCCATCCGAAAAACTGTTATCTGAGAGACAATGAAGAAAGAGATACAGACAGCGAGAAAGCATGAGAGACATGTGCGTTAATTCTACAAACTGTTTGAAAGTGGTCGTTTTTACTTCTATTGAATGTATCAAGGCTTATAGCCAATACTCTCACATGTTAATGAGAGTGCTCTCATTTGCTGGATTAAACTGCTTCACTAAAACATCTCTGCTGTGGTGCTCAGAGGGGGAGGAGAGGTACTGCTCTGATGTAACGTACAGTATCTCCTCTCCAGACTCTCAACTGTCCTCTCTTGTCTCTTGTGCAGAGAAAACCACAAAACTCTCACGTACAGCTTGTTCACTGTAGAGAGGGAATGAAGGGATTCGCTGAGAAGGCAACTAAAGAGAACGATAGTAACACACAAAATAACGACCACTAGAGAGAGATCAAACACATTTGAACTAAAGGTGCTCTCCATTACCAAAGGACATTTTGTCCTTTTGTTTTTGCGGTGTGAAAACATTTTTTGGATTAGGAAAATATTTCACTCTAAGGCCAGTTTAGGTCTTCGTCTGTGTAGTCTGACATGTCTTTTAGCTAAATGTTTTATATCCTGCGTGATACAGACTAATGGTGCGATGGATGAAAGCCAAAGTCTGCTGAGAGGGAAATTTCAGAAATGGGGCAGCTTTTCTGGATTTTCTGCAGTCATATATAACAAGTGCTATAACGTGTGTGGGCATACATGCTCATATGTGTGCATGTGTGAAGGGCACCTTGTGACAACCGTGTATGGGAGAATGCGTGTTCTGAATGCCTTACAAGCTACTCCTCTAATCCTTCCATCCACCCATCCATCTCCTCCCACCTCCCGCTCCTGCCTGCAGCCCATCTCCCCCCTCTAAATGGCATCATTTCGTGGCGCTCCGGGAATCTGCGGGCTTTGCTGCTGCTGCTGCTGCTGCTTTCCCTTGTGCAATGCTGCAATGTTGTAGGCTAACCCTCTTCTTTCTACCTCCCTTTCTCTCTCTCTTTTAACACAATCTAAATGCAAAAAAGTAATTCAATTTACATTGATGATTTACAGTATCTATTATGGCTCATTCATCATTTGTACACTGTGTTCTGATGACATGTTGCCTTCTCCCTGAGATAGACATCATGTAATGCCTTAGACCTCTGCCATGCATTGCAAATGCAATCACTAATATGGGGAGCAACTAAGTGTGTGTGTGCTTATGTGTGTGTGGCGGTCGCTATCAGCCTGTGTAATCTGAAGGTTTTTCTCCAGGTCAAATAGGAGTGTAATGTGAAAGTATCGATTGAGGTCTTCATGTGCGGAGACACCAATAAGTCGCTGGTGCAGTGTGTCATTTCATGTGCTTTTCTGAGTTAAGTTATAGAGTGTGTGTGTGTGTGTGTGGGTGTGTGTGTGTGTTTGAATGGTGGGAACAGTGGATAGATTTTTATTTGCTAGAATGCATTTTTGCCTTCACTCTAATAGATGTTAACAACACATTTAGGGAGCCATCTGTTGAACACACATGCAATACTATGACCTAACCGTGTGTGCGCACGTGTGTGTTTAAGAGAGTGATTGGTCTTGTGTGTGCCTCTTATGTAGTGACTCTAAAAGGTCAAACTATGTGCATGCATAGATGTGATTTCCTAACAAGATCAGTTTTAGGAAGAACCAATCACACAGACAAAGAGAGAGAGAGAGAGAGAAAGCAAGATAAGGAGAGAGAGCAGATATCTCTAATTTTTAAGGGCGTGCTCATGTGCAAGTCTAATTTCACCCAATCAGTACAGAGTCCTGTTCTGTCCACTTGTTCATTTTACCCTGCAGTTATAATTATAGCAGAATGGAGAGATCCTTTACACACACACACACACACACGGTTCTTGGCTGCCTTACGGACTAAAGATGGATGACAGTGTGATAGAGGAAAGATAATGTCATGATTACAGAAGATATTCGGCATTGTTTCTATTCTCCCCTCTCTCCTGGGTCTCTTCACCTTTACCTCCACTCTCTTTCCTCCCCCCATCATCTTTCTTCCCCCTCCCTGCCCCCCCAACCTGCAACCACTAATCTTAGAAACAACCTCCCACTGGCTCTCCCTACCCGTCTCATCTATGCTTCCTCCCTATTTCTTCCTCCCTCTTTCCTTCCTCCAAACACACCCACCAAGGTGACCCTGTGGACATGCGCTACCTGTTACAATAGAGGCGCTCTGATACAGAGGCTAAACAACACAACCGCTATGACAACGCAAGGTTGCTAATTCAATCTCAACGATCCCACAGAGAGTCATCAATAAGCGTGTGCAAAGGTAAAGAGACAGCTTCTCCCCCATCTATTTTCATCATCTCATACGACCAAAGGTGCTCTCAAGTAAAAGGTTTTAATTTACCAATGGCATAAACACACCCATCTGTTGTACATTTAATTTTCGATGTGTTGATGATAGCTGTGCTTACTTAATACTCGGGGTATGTGCAGGAATCCTGAATTTAAATTCCACACCTTTTAAGACCATTTGTTGAATCTATTTTAAGACTGCAGCGCCACAAGTTGTACTGGTTATCAGAAACATTTACAGTACCATACCAGTACATTTATCTTGAGATTGCAAAATTGTCTTAGTTTGACCTAATCAGATAGGCCAGGAGGGAACAAAACTAAGTTAGTGAATAACCCAAAGGCAAAGTTTATTAAAAGTCACATACTCACACTCTCCCTCAAACACTCAAAATAACAAAACATTTTAATTAACAAACATTTCCATTTGGCCTAAGAAATACAACATTGGCCATAAATGATATTAAATCATAAAGGCCTAGACCAGTGGTTTTCAAACTGGGGGGCCCGCCCCCTAGTTTTGTGACAGGAGGGGCGCGGGGCTACTGTGAACACTGTCTCCACTGTCAAGTTATGTCCAGCAGATGGCGCTAATTTTACTACCGACCACCTTAAAAACACCACAGAGGAGGGACGCTTAAAAATGTAAACAATGCACGCACAATTTTTCACCGCTAGCATGGACAAATTTGTGACAGGACTACCGAGTAAACGCAAAGCAGACGACAAATGAACATCAAACGCCACAAGCCGACCAAAGCAAAGACAAGAAAATATGACGAGGCCTATCTTGCCCTCGGCTTCACTAGTACAATGGTTGGTCATGAAGAGAGACCACAGTCTGTTGTGTGTCTCAAAATACTGGCCTCTGACAGTATGAAGGCAAACAAGTTCCTGATTCTCAGGAAGTTAATGTAATACTGCTGACAGTATTATTTCAAATAAATTTGGCCTTTGCAT
>JAVQJF010080449.1:0-12500 GCA_036023855.1 Gadopsis marmoratus | reverse complement strand
AAGATGATACTGCATCATGCAAACACCTGTGTGTGTGTGTGTGTGTGTTTGGCTGACCCTCAGGACATGCAGAAGGGCTTGGACAGGGAGAGCAGCAGCCTGCAGGACCTGGAGTCGCAGAAGCAGGATGCCCAGGAACGTCTGGAGGAGATGGACCAGCAGCGCTCCAAGTTGGAGGGAATGCTCAACGATGTCAAGCAGAAGTGCCAGGAGGAGTCGCAGATGGTTAGAGACATGATTTATTGGACCAATGCGCATATATTAAAACAAGAAATGCTGATGTATTGTGGTGACATGGCAGTACACATTCAGTTATTATCTTGTTGTGTAACCTTTTTATGCTGTGTATAATGCTTTGGTATTTTTGGAGTGCGATACCAATGAGATGTCAATCAAACAGTGAGTCAGTTGAGATGTTAAGGTTTGTTTTAAAGGAAAATGTCATCATGTTTTATACATTTTGTATTTGTTTATGTGTTTTGCTTACTTTGTTTTTGGGGAAAATTACATACATATTAGACATGTAGCTGTAAGCTACAGCTGTTAAACACAAGGCTACAAATGTGAAACTCTTTTTCTGCTTTCACCCTTCAGATCTCGTCCCTGCAGAGCCAGATCCGCTCTCAGGAGACCGACCTCCGCAGCCAGGAGGATGAACTGAGCCGCACCAAGGTAGACCTGAGCCGGTTACAGGAGGAGGAGGCCCAGCTAGAGCAGAGCCTGCTCTCTGGTCGTGTCCAGCTGGACAGCATCATTAAGTCGCTCAAAACCACTCAGGAAGAGATCAACCAGGTCAGTGCAGATGAGTAACTACAGGTTACATAAGGATGCTGTGCCAATAAGCTCTCTGATCAACTCAGTATTGTGTTGCATAAAGGTTGGGGTTAGGTTGTGATGTGACATGAATTTTTGAGTTGATACAAATTAAGCTCTGGATATCAAATCATAATACCAACTTCCCTGTGGAGGTAGAAAGGTTTGTATGTTTATGTACTATCTGTGGAGTTTGATTTGTTTTGTGTTTCTGGTGATAGTTTTCTGATAATAGATTATAATCAAGCAAGCTCACACTTGGAAACATTAGTTTTACTTTTACTTCTACTTCCATGACCTTTGTGCTGAAGTATTTAGCTGAATTGAAACTGTTGCATCATGGCATCATAGTGGTTAAGCTGATTTTTCTTTGTTGATCAGCTTAACCACTAACCACCACCACCACCACCACTTATGTTATTCACAAATGTAAAGCTGCAAAATTAATCACTATTCAGGTAATAGTGTGCAAATTCTACTTTTGCTTTGAAAATACTTAATTTGAAAATGTCGGAAATTCTCCAGTGTTGAACACCCCTGCGTAAAGGAGATCCAATCAATATTTTTATGGAATCAGGTATTTATTAAACAGTCTTTTATGTATTTTTAGGCTCGCAGTAAGCTGTCGCTGATCCAGGACAGCCAGAAGGAGATGACCAAGACCATTGAGCAGTACAACAGCGCTTTGAGCGACATCAATGGGGGGGACGTTAGAAGGCTGCCAGACTTAAGTGAAGGGTTTACTGAGAAGGAAAACGGAGGATTCAGAAGTGTGGTGAGGAGATCACGAATATATCCTGATTTGTTCTTTTTCCACCACAACAATTAAAAGTAACAATTAGAAAGTGAACATGCTGTTTTGATAACTGGCTCACTGTGTTCTGCTGTAACATAGTTGGTGACGACTTAGAATGTATTGATTTGTTTTGATTTGATTTTTCTGCATTCATTAAGCAGGATGACTCTTTCAAGTCAAAGATAGCCATGTTCAACAACAGTACCGCCAAGGATCCTCCAGCAGACCCCTTCCAGACAGAGGACCCCTTCAAGTCTGACCCCTTCAAAGGTCTGAATACCGTCTTGTAATTGTGCTGTGCTGTGGGAAAAATATCGAAGAAAGCTCTGGTTATTACTTTTAGAAGTAGATGATGATTGAAGTGAATACCCAGCCACGCCAGCGGCTCTCTTCTCAGTGTCGTGTGCTTTTTCTAGATCCATTCGGAGATCCATTCAGAGAAAACGATCCCTTCAAAGGCACCTCATCTGAAGATTTTTTTAAGAGAACAGACAAGTCAGACCTGTTTGCATCCTCAGACCCCTTCGGTAGAAAACCCACACCGCCACCAAAGGTTTCAAACACCTCTTCTTTTTACCATGATGTATAATGATGTTTGTTAGTGCTGCCCATGGCTCTTTTGTTTGCAATATAACTGAGAAAATCAATGCTCTTTTGTCAAAAGTTCAAAATGATATTTCCTTTCCTATGTTTAATGACTTGCTATAGTTGTCAGTGCTGATAGAAACAAGCTCTGACGTGACTTCACTATTGTAGATAACGAGAAAAGCAAACAGAGTATCACAAAGAGACATTTCTAGTGTTTATGCTGACCTGGTCATTGTGTGTGTATTTTAAACAAATCTTATGAATAGCTTGCTTACTGCACTTGTGCTTTTCTTCTTTGTCTTTCTCAGCCGAGTACGTTCAGCAGTGGTGACCCTTTTACATCCAACAGCCCAAAACCAAAGGATTCAGGTACGCTGATGGTCATCATTGGGATGTCTCAGTTGTATTAGGTAGTGTTCATTTGTTTCTGGACATCTTGCCTTTATATCATTTTCTAAATAGTCATGTTTCTCAGATGAGTTTTCTATATTGCAGTACACACTTACACAATATTAAAATAGGCTGACAAAGATTCAGTATATTTATATATTGTTTTTTTTGAAGATGTAGTCTGTGATTTTTTTTCTTCTATATCTTTGCAATTACTGTAGTCAAGAAGGTAAGATGTGTTGTTACTGCAGTAGAACGAACTGTTCATTGACTCCTTGTCATGTTACTTGAAAAAAAAAATATATATATATAAGCACACATGTATTCATCCCTGTACTAAATACATGCAGATATCCCAGAATGTGACTCTATTAACAGACATGTGAATGTGAAAGAGTTCTAGTTGTGAAACACGTCTCAAAGAGGCATTCTTTGCCCTTCTGGGTGACGTGTTAGATATAGACTTTATTTTTGGGGGCATCAGGGGCAAACAATTTTTACTCACTGTGGCTTAAATTTTTCCTGTGGTTTGGAGCTATTTTTAGTCGAGTACCTACGTATTTAACTACTGACCAACTAAAAATACTCCCCCCTACCCTGGAAAAACAGGAGGCTTGCAGGAGCCAAACATAACAGAAACTCTGTGACTGCTGCTCTACCAGAATACACTGCCACTCCTTTAACCATTTCTCTGCTGCCTCTGTCCTGTCTTTATATCTGCTGCCATTGAACTGCTCTGCCTCATGCAGTACGGAAGTTGTTTTAAGTTAGTGGCTACCTCTGGTCAATGCTCTGCCATGCTACACACCTTCAGAGGAACACAGAGGCAACTGTAAGCCTGAGCTGAGCTACTCTGCGTAAAAGAAAACACTGCATACTTCACATGAACGGGGTCTCTTGTGGTTGCACACTCACAACAAACATATTCTATTACAATGTTTTGTTTTTTCACTGTAACCATCTGCAGTTTGCCGGGGTTTTTTTTTTTTTTTCATTAAGCGGCATGCCACTGGGCTTCAAAACAACCCAGGCACAGTTCTGGTTAACAGTACGCCAACTGACACCTTTAATTAGCTGATCAGATGCATACGTCAGGTTAGACAAAGCCTCTGCTTTCCAAAATGTCATGGAAAATTAAACAGTCATGCCACATTCCCCTCTGAAAATGGCACGCAGGCCCTTTCAGAACAAGCAAGACGCAAAGATGATTTTAAGTGTGTGGTTTGGGGCTGAACTTGATTATAATCTGTGGCTCTTTTTCTTAAAACTATTCAAATGTTCCAAATGCATGTCAATGTACTTTTGTCACAGATGTGTTTGGGACAGTGGACCCCTTTGGAAGCAATTCTTTTGGAAGCAAGAGGGGTGGATTTGCTGACTTCAGTCAGATGTCAAAGGTAAGTGCTGGAGACTCTTGGAGTTATGAATCAGTTGCACCATAAAGCATAATTTCCACTTAAGCTGTAAAACGCTGTATTGTTAATTTTACTCTCATCATGAGTGATTTCTTAGTTTTCTGCCAATTTATCATATTTATGAAAACAGTCTCTCTGGTATATGGCCAGAGGTTTTAGATTTTGGCTGACAGTTCTGTTGGAGTTGAAGGTGTATTTTTTTTTTTTTTTTATCTTTTCCCTTGTGTTTGAACAGAAGTTGGACAACACTATGCTCCCATCAAAGAAAAATGTGCCTAACCGGCCTGCACCTCCCTATGGTAATACCTGATTTTGTGTGTGTTTGTGTGCATGAACATGGCCGTGCTTGTAGCATAACTCGACATTAATGGTTCAGTGATTTTCATAATAAGCATGTAATGTTGGTTTAAACCAGCATAAATCGATTGTGGTTATCATGCCAATGTTGCCAATACTACAGTATAAGATCTTTGGTTTGGCACTTAATGGTTGCAAGATGTCACAAAATGTAATGGCAGTAACATGTTTGGGGAAATGACTGTGACTGGCTGCTGTCCTGCTAAAGAGAAATGTTTGTGCCCTGGCAGTATGTGACAAAAAATAACTTCCCTGTTGAGCTGTGAGGGTGCAGAGAAAGTTATTTCTTCTTTTGAAGTTGTGAACAGGAAAAAGCTATTAGTAGAGGTATGGTAGTGCTATGGGTGTACAGAGTGATGTGCCCTAGTTCGTGCCATTTAAGACATTTCTTAATTTATGTATGAGATCGACAGCTACTTTTCTTTGTGTTTCGGGTGCATTTAGCCTCGTGTTCATCTTGTTTTTCTGTGTGTGTGTTCACACAGTCACCCGCTTCCCACAGGCCATGCCCAGCACATGCCCTTCCGCTGTGACCTTGCACTTATTCTTTTAGCAGAAGCCACAGCGTGAGAAAGCTTGTCTTCCCCTTTGCTTTACCACACAGAGAGGGGTAGAGATGAGTAGCCACAGTTATCCAGCGAGCTAGCTCCAGAGCTGTGCCTAATACAAGATGGGGAAGTGAGAAGCCCACTGCTAAAGTCGTGGGCTGTTCAGAATGTCTGCATCACAGGGACAACTGTACAACAAATTCTGGCTCAGTTAGAAGGTGTCATTTAGCTTTTTGCCTACAATTGTGTTGCAGCAACGTTTCAGGCATTTGTTAACAAGTATAACATAAAAACAACAAACAAAGCGTACAATACAATATTTATGCAAATACAAAGTACAATATTTAGACCCAGTATTTAAAGTTTGAATTGCTAGTGTTTCTCTTCATTAGATAGTGGAGTTCAATAGATGAAGATTTATGCCCACATTATAATACTGTCAATATAGGAAATGTGTTCAAAGCTTAATGTAGACATGGGTGGGACCGTCTTTTACAATTGTGTTCCAAAAAAGCCACACTTTGCTTGTTAAGCTTCAGCGCATCAGTGAGCCTTACTCAAAAAATGTGGTTAACACCTTTTTTTGAACCAATACCGCTTTCCTCTGGGTGACTACTCTGCATGCCATCAGCTTAAAGCTGTTGGCTTCCTGTGAAATTTTTGTAAGACAACAATATTACACATTGGCCTTTAAGGTGTGAGCATATTTTCCCAAGGGGCCACCAGTTGTTATCATCTGATGTGAAGGCACTAAAGTGTGTTAACTTACAGGGATTTGGTGTGTATTTAAATATCTTCCTTCTCCAGTAGGTATGCTCAGTTTGACTGCGTCAGAGCTGTCCCAAAGCGTTTGCTCCACAGCAGACCCTAAAGACTCTTTTGTCACGACACACTTGAGTAAAGCATCCAAAGATTGTCCTATGGGTTCTGCAGATGTTGGCTCTGTAAGTGTAGTCTACTTGCAGTTTTCTCCTGAGCCAAGTATGTTTGCCTGCATGAGCTGCTGATCTCATGATCTCACTCTTGGATCTCAGGCTCGGATGTATCAGTCACTGGGCCTCATTCTCTTAACATTCCCTCACAGTGACTTTAGCGATCGATCACAGGACTGTCGTGCTTACTGGCTGTTGACTAACAAATTAAAAAATTAATGTTAACAGTGGACAGTCCCTGTACTGTGTGTGTAGTCGATTATTGCCTCTGTCCACCTGATAAAGGGGCTTTTGCATGCTTGCTGTTGTCTCTGGCTTCAGCCTTTGACAGAAAGTCATGATTTATACACACACACACAGCGAGTTAGTGAACTTGCCTGGTCAGGTAGCACCCGAGGAGCATTTTTCAAGTCTTGAAGTACAAGCTAAAGGCTTATTTGCTGTCGAAGCATGATATGCCTCGAAGCAGAGCACAGCAGAGTAAATCTGCCTCTTTGTCCTCGGTCTTCCGCTTCTTTGCCATCATGTACAGCCCAAAGTCTGAGCATGCTCTCAAGTGGAGAGATGATGCATGGCAGCGTTTTGTGTCTGGTTTCATTTGACATGACATTAATTTATTTCATCTCTCGTGCCAGCATGACAGTTGTGCAAGGAATTTGTGGTGTTTTTATATCGAGCTCTCTATTGTAATTTTGTTTTTCTGCCAGGATCTGAATATGTCAAGGTAAGACTGTACAAGGGTGTGGTGATCAATCCTTTGCATGTGAAAAACCTGTCCGCACTGCATAGTCTGAGTATGTTGATTCATGAGCACGATTATTTTGAATAAATATCCTCAGTCACATTGATCCAAGCACTGAATATTTACAGGAAATATGCAATAATTTATGGCACTAGTATATGAGTGTATTGTGTAGCTTTTAGGGTCGCTTTCTTGGCTTTTTTTTGTGATGTCCAAGTGAAATTTAAACGTCTATATTTTTGCATTTATTTACTGCTATATATCAAATAATTTTAGTTATGTTTGACGTTCTGCCTAATTAGAAACATTAGATTTTTTAATTTGCATCCACCGTTAGTTTTAGTTATTCCTGCTTCCCCCCCCCGGTGACGTCTCTCTATCTGTGTTGAAATTTCAGCCTACTTCTCTGCGCTTTTGTCCACATCTGATGTTTGTTTGTCTGCCCTAGTTTGGAAATGAGATCCAGCAACTGGAGTGGGCCAAGCGGGACAGCGAGCGTGAGGAACAGGAGAGGCTGAAGAGGCTGCGGCTCCAGGAGCAGCAGGACCTGGAGCTGGCCATCGCTCTCAGCAGGGCCGATATGCCCAGCTCCTGACCAGTCATGCCCCCACCATCACCACAGCTTCTCCCTTCTGCCTTAAGGTCCTCTGTCCACAATCTCATGACAATAGCACCAAACCTGGCCATACATGACTAGCTGCCCCTGTTACCAATTTGTGCAAGAGACCCGTGTTTCCCCAGCCGTGACTGGACTCATGTCAAATGACTCCACATTTAGCAACCAGCTAAGGTTCATTGCTCCCAAACTACATGGCAACTATAATCAGGACTATACGGAGCCACTTGATTTAAGCTTGGCTTAATCCTGCAAGAACATAACTATTTAATGCAACCCGAACCAGCAGGGTACTCGACGACAACCTACATCTAGCTCCATAACCTGTTATGGCTAATCACCCTGACTTATCCAAAAGCCTTTCTGTTAAAAGAAAAAATAACCTTTTAAGAATATTTAACTGTTTTTTCTTATATACACAAAAAATGTGTCTGTGGTGTATGAAGTACTTTAAAATGCGCTGTTTAAACTGTTTTATATAACCTTTTAATTACTCAGAAAAAATTCATATTGAAAGTTAAACCTTATACGCTAACTACTCTGTTGGCCTATGATTGAGTTTGTCCATTTTTAAATGTTTTTGTTTTGTTTTTTTAAAGAAACTCCTTCGTGTACTGTAAATATTGGTTGATTATGGTTTTATGTACAAGCCTTGGAAGAGTGGAGTCCATCTTTAAAAAAACAAACCTGTCTTAAAGGGCTGGAGCTTAGTGATCAGATCATCAATGGCATGATTTAGGTTATCCATCCATCCATCCATCCATCCATCCATCCATCCATCTTCCTCCGGCTTATCCAGGGCCGCGACCTGATATGGGATATGATACGATTTAAATTATTATTTCAATATTGGTGTGTTTCTTGCCGTTTAGGCCTGTATATTGACTATTTATGGCCTTAAAGTACATGGATTGAAATGTTTGAACATAATCAAACCCTCCACAGCGGTATGGGGTATGTCAAAGTAAAAATATGATGTTTTGGGCATCCCTGATAAGCATTTTAATGCCAATATAGCTTTGGTTAAATGTGATTTAGCCCCATATCATCGGTAACCTCTTGTATTTACAATAACATGCTAGCGATAATCATTGAGGTCTTCCTTTCTTATGAACAAAGTTCAGTCCACCTGGAGTGCTGTTGCACCATCCCTCTGATGTCAGCAGCTTGTGTTTGTCAGATGGTTTATCATTGGGTGCCTTGTTGTAATGTCCAAACAACTTGCACTCTCATACGACTAAAAACCTCTAAAAAATGGAAATAGTGTAAACCTACATTGTTTATACTGGTGCTGTTACACTTAGCCTTGTTCTTTTTATTTGTTCACACTATCACTGATGCACCGTGACATCTGCTTCCAACGTTTTACTTTTCTGCCAACACTCAAATCAACCATTGGAACTTTTCTTTATCTACGGATTTGTCTTTTCTGTTCATTAATGTCTTATGATCCAGGACATAAGGACATTTGCTTAAATGCCTTAAAATACTGCATCCTTGTAATTATACAACACTAATCAGGTTTATTCATGCAGTGTATGTTCCAGAGCTTACTGGACATGTACAGAGTGACAGCGCCTTATTTATCAACATTGTAACATGTAACATTGCACAATATGTGATTATAAAAGAATCTCCCGAGTTTTGAGTTGCTCAAAACTGTAATAACTTTTAACTGAATAAAAGTGATTTTTAACATTTCTTGTCATTTAAATGAAATATTGTAGCGACCACAGCAGGAAGTGACCCAGTTAACATGCCACAGCAGGTCATAAATTGTTTTGATTGTAAAATACACCGATCAGCCACAACGTGATGACAGCATGGGCACCCTGACCGCTCTGCGGCTACACAGCCCCATATGCAACAATCTGCGATGCACTGTGTGTTGTGACATTTTTCTATCAGAACCGGCATTCGCTTTTTCAGCAGTTTGAGCTGCAGAAGCGCTTCAGTTGGATCGGACCACATGAGCCAGCCTTCGCTCTCCAATCAATGAGCCGTGGCCATCCATGACCCTGTCACTGGTTCACTGGTTGTCTTTCCGACAAAATGTTCACTTGCTTCCTAATATTAAAGTGCCATTGTAACAAGATAATCAGTGTTATTCACGTCACCTGTCAGTGCTCATACAGTATCATAAATTCTATATGTATTGGTCGATAAATATAGAATTGACATCCTGTAGATGCCTCGAGGAACATTATCTTAGCATTGCACAGACATGATGTGTTAAGGGGGAACTTTATCAACTCTATTCTTAGATCTTAATCTGATACTAGTACAGTCCAACATAAGTTCAAGATGGATTGTTTATATCTTGTTCTGCATTGATATTGGAACAAAGAAAAGTGAAATGAGAGTGATACATTTGCATTCACCACTGCAGATATTTTTTACCTAGTGTGCACTTCCTCTTTTTTACATTTGCAGATAAATTCTAGTAACATGTTGAACAACACATCTTAAGACACAATCGGCACAAACGGTTTATGTAAGATATAAGGTAACTGCGGAAAGTTTTAAATTCAACAACGGGTTTTGTGTCGGTCACCCACCACATATTTAAAGAGAACTGTTTAATATTTACCTCCTTTTAAAATGACATGTGGCTTTGATATTTCAACTCAATGCGGCTTTGATGTGGAAGAAACAAATGCTCACTGACACCATGCAGACATAAAATGGACAGACTCAGATACTTTGAAACTGCAGTGCACCGACTCTGTGTAATTGTAGTATTAAGGCCCTTTGATGTCCTCCTATAATTTCTACCCATCAGAAAGGGAGTCGAAGGGCTCCCTGATGAGGGTTTGCTGTGCCCCTCTGTCCAGACGGCTCTCGGCTCACTCTGTAATTATGGAAATGGAGTGTTTGTATTTATAGGCTAAGCCCACAAGTGGCTGCCCTTCTCTGTCTTGCAGCTGCAAAACATCACAGTGGAAATCAAGTGCCCATATTTTAAATTAAAGTGGGTATACAATGGCAACGTGTATAACCTATTTAGTGTAACTGATCTGATGGTCTGCTGCACCTACTTAGACTGGTTGTAAGCACAGTATGAAACCTGTTGATGAGTGGGTGGATGTGGTTCGTTAAACTAAACGTGTGAACAAGATGTGCCTAGTATGGCTATGCATCCATGAAAAGTAGAGTTCATCAGTCAAAAGTTCAATTTCATTTGTTTTTAATATTTACAATAAATACACATTTTACCGTATAAAATCCATGTACATATTTATATAAATTTAAGTGAAAAAGAATGCACAGGACATCTAGCCCTGATAGTGAGATGGGGGGGGACTGGATCCGAGAGAGTTTCGGATCCAGTCAACTCCAAGTGGGGGGTAAAGCCATAAAATAAACCAGATCAAGCAATTCAGACATCGAGGCAGTTTAAATAAAACATTGTCTTTGCATAAGTGGGAGGCAACGATACGTGCATCTCACGCCTGTCAACGAGAACATGTACTATTTTGTGGCCATGGCGTTCTGTCACAGAGTTTTACAGTAGCACAGTCATAGAAAGGCACTTTTGTGTCAAACACAGCATTCCAGTTGTCAACGAAGAGTAGTAACATACACAGGGCCAGCCCCTTCTTGGCCTGCCTGCTCTAATGCAAACAAAGCTTTTCTAAAGCTCTGATAGAACCAAAGTAGTACCAGCTACGTTATTAGAAAATAATAACAATAAAAACGTTTTAATTCAATATTATATATATTTATATATATAAAAAAAAATTATTACTATTTAAATAAAAACCAGTTGAATCACAATAGAAATACAACCCCCCCGTGAGCCCGAAGTCCTTCACATGTGCCTCTTCATGTGCAGCGCCAGGTGGTCCGACCTGGAGAAGGCGCGCTCGCACAGGTGGCACTGGAACGGCCGGTGGCCCGTGTGTTTGCGGAAGTGACGTGTCAGCTCATCGGAGCGAGCGAATTTCCACCCACAGCCTTCCCAGCTGCAGTGGTACGGCTTCTCACCTGGGGGGGGACAGAGCAAAGGTACATTATCAGCCTGTGCCGAAAAGAGGGGGAGGATGGGGGGGTGCACGCGTAACTGACTCATCACGATGATCGCGGGCTCAGACTTACCGGTGTGAGTTCGGAGATGCGCCTTCAGGTGCGAGCTCTTGGTGTAGGTTTTCCCGCAGCCGGCGAAGGTGCAGGTGTGCGTGGCGGTGCGCTTGCGCGGCCACGTGCGCCGGCCCCTCTTGGGTTTGGACTCCAGCAGCTCGAGCGGGGACGAGGGCGGCGTGAGCAGGACCCTCTGCGCGACCGGCTGCAGGCCGAGACCCTCGTCGTACAGGCCAAAGGCTGCGTGCGCGCCGTGGTAGGACATCTGCATCTGGGGAGCCTGCGGGTGGTGCGGGAAGCCCGCCGGCGCGTGGTACTTCTGCGTGAAGCACAGCGGCGCCTGGCAGTCCGAAGCGGCCCCCTGCTCATCGGGGCTGAGGGGCGGCGTCATGCTGCTGGCCGCCCGCGGGGAGATGGCCATCGGCGGCTGCTCGAAGGACATCATGCACGAAACGTTCCCTTCCTGCTTGATTTTGCCGCAGCTCTGCGCCACCATGCCCAGGACGGGACCGTAGCCGTCCATGGGCGGCTCCGCCTTGATGTCCTGGCGGGGGAAAGGCAGCGCGTTGACGTAGAACCGCCCCTGGACGCCGTAGCTGCCGGGTCCGTCGCAGCGCAGCAGCTCCGTCATGAGGCTCGCGCTGTACGGCGGCGGCGGGGAGCGGTGGTCGCCCGCCGGGTAGGACGGCGCCGCGCCCCCCGCCGTGTACATGCCGGGCTCCGCTGTGCCCGCAAAGTCCGAGCCGGTCGTGTTGGCGAGAATAAAATCCAGGTCCAAAAAGTTGCCCAGGTCCTCGTCGTCCTTTCTGCCGTGGCTGTCCAGGTTGTGCACCATTTCCAGCACGGAGCAGCCGCCGGGGACCAGCCTGTCCGTGTCTCCTCTCCACCTCTGGAAGCACAGAAAGACACGATTAGAGTTTAACGTCGCTTCTCCGAGTTAACGTGCGTGTGCGAGGCGTCCCGGCGGCACAGGCAGCTTTTAATTAAAGAACGCGCGCGCACAAAGGTGCGATTCTTCCTTCCCCTAAAGCAAACAAAGTCGACCCAGACGCCCCATAAGACATTTTAACTGGAGTGAAGCGTCCAACTCCAGCGGACTGCGTTTGTACTAAAAGGTGCTCGAACTTACGTCTTCACAGGCTCGCTCTCTTTGGGTCGTGAAGGTCGAGAATGACGGCAGCATCACTCCGGATAAGGCCATCGTCGTCTGGCGGAGTAACAGC